>NMUG010007775.1:0-11923 GCA_002855965.1 Monotropa hypopitys | reverse complement strand
AGCCATGCTATAGATCAGGTGGATCTATGGATCATATGCACAGGTGGTGCAGCTAGACTAAAGGTGTTATATTATATATGGTGTGTCCTTACCATTGGGACTAGTATAGTGGCCCCTGGATCATTACTTGTGCTTATTCGAGAATGTTCTCAGGATATCAGATCTGACGTGAACGGGTGGTCACCGGGCTTTAATGACCCTTGGCTATTTTTGTGCTAATGAGATGAGATTGAGGTGAGATGTGGTGAGGTGTGGTGTGGTGGGGTGATTTAGACCTCTTGAGATTTTTGAGTTATTTGAGATGGTATTTATATGAGATTTCCTAAGAGGTTTTTAAAGAATTTTGTGTTGAGTAAAAGAGATCGGAAAAGGGGTTTTGAGTAATAAAAAGAAGCTGAATTTCTATATGTGTTGGGTGAGTGAAAGAGGTATATTTAAAATAGAATATGTATTTTCAAGAAAAAGATTATCCATAACTATTTTGCTCCTTTACTTTATGATTTTCAATTAAGTATTCACCAGCTATCGTCGTTGATGCACGCTTGTGCCTTTTTTTAGGTGTTTGGAGCTAGAGTCCACCAGTCCAGTCCAACTGTAGTTGTGTCTGAGTGTGTTGTGGTAGCAGTGAGTCTTTTATTTATTCCTTTGATGTATTTTGAGAGGATGCTTATCTTTCACTTGAATCTTCTTTCAGATTATTGAGTTGAGTTGTAGTAGTGATTGAGGAGTTGTGATGGTGTTGTATCAGGCATGTTGCCCTGGGTTTTATTTTATTTGAGTTTGTATCATTAGTATTATTACTATCAGTTCAGAGGAGTTTATTTCTGTAGTTGTTAGTAGTATTGATTAGTAGTGGATTAGTGTATGTTGTTGTCACGTGTTATTCTTAGATAATTGGCTTTACAGTTATCAGGGATGAGGTGTGACATTCTCAAGGGAGCCAGTCTATTCGAAGGGGCAGATTGTGCTACCAGTGACAATGGGAGAAGAGGGTATGCAGCTCACCCAAATGGTGGACTTCCTGGTAGTGGATAGTCCATCCCCCTACAATGCCATAATCGGTCGAGCTTTTCTGAATAAAGCCAAGGCGGTAATCTCAACTTACCACCTTAAAGTCAAATTTCACACCATAGGAGAAGTGGGGGAGATGAAGGGGGATCAAAAGGCAACAAGGGAGTGCTACAATTTATAAACCAGACATGCAGGAGAGGCCCTAGTTATCCAAAGTTTGCACATAGACAGTCTAGATGTCCGAGATGAGGAGAAGCTCATTCCGGGAGAGGCAGCTGAAGACCTTCAGAAGGTGGTGCTGGAACCCGACAATCCACAAAGACAGGTTAGTATAGGGTCAACTCTGACCCCCAATGAAAATCAGATTGATCAAGTTTTTGTAGAAAAACCGCGATGTTTTTGCTTGGTCCCACAAAGATATGCCGGGTATAGACTCAAAAATTATCACTCATCGGCTCAATGTATATAACGACCCACCCCCTCCCTGTACAATATTGTCCGCTTTGACTGCCAAGTCCTAGTGGACTTCCCAGGGGGTCACTCATCCTTGGACTAATCCAAACGAGCACACTTAACTGGGATGTTCTACTGAGCTTTGATGCCCGCACGACTTTAAAAGGCCTTATGCAAGGTAGGTTCATAATCTATTATTTATAGTACACACAACTTACATCCACCAAGCGATGTGGGACATGTCCACTGATCCGGATTGTCCCCTTTGGAACTTCAGTTGACACCTTAGACTGGGGTGTCACAACCTCCCCCACTTGGACCACACGTCCTCATGTGGGGTCATGATTCTCCATCGGTCCCACATTTCCGATTGGTGAAGGCTATGATACCATACGTAACGACCCATCCCCTCTCTGCACAATATTGTTCGCTTTGGCTGTCAAGTCCCAGTGGACTTCCCAGGGGGTCATCCATCCTTGGACTAATCCAGGACGAGCACGCTTAACTGGGATGTTCCAATGAGCTTTGACGTCCGCATGGCTTTAAAAGGTCTTGTGCAAGGTAGGTTCGTGATCTATTATTTATAGTACACACAACTTACATCCACCAAACGATGTGGGACTTGTCCACTAATCCGGATTGTCCTTTATGGAACTTCAGTTGACACCTTAGACTGGGGTGTCACAACCTCCCCCACTTAGACCACACGTCCTCATGTGGGGTCCCGATTCTCCATTGATCCCACATTTCCAATTGGTGAAGGCTATAATATCATATATAACGACATGTCCCCTCTCTGCACAATATCGTTCGCTTTGGCCGCCAAGTACTAGTGGACTTTCCAAGGGGTCATCCATCCTTGGACTAATCCAGGACGAGCACGCTGAACTGGGATGTTCCAATGAGCTTTGACATCCGCATGGCTTTAAAAGGCCTTGTGTAAGGTAGGTTCATGATCTATTATTTATAGTACACACAACTTACATCCACCAAGCGATGTGGGACTTGTCCACTGATCCGGATTGTCCCCTCTGGGACTTCAGTTGACACCTTAGACTGGGGTGTCAAAGTGTAGATCCCAATGCATGGTCAGTCAAGCAAAAGAAAAGGGTCTTTGCACCAGAAAGGAACAGGGCAGCTCCAGAAGAGGTCGGCAAAGCTCCTTAGAGTGGGATCAATTAGAGATGTCAATTATCCAGAGTGGATATCTAATGTCGTCTTAGTAAAGAAGGCCTCGGGAAAGTGGCGTATGTGTGTGGATTTTATAGATTTGAACAAGGCATGTCCGAAAGATAGTTTTCCCTACTGCGAATTGATCATCTGGTAGATTCAACAACAGGGCATGACATCTTCAGCTTTATGGATGCCTTTTCTGGGTACAATCAGGTGAGGATGGATGAAGACGACCAAAAAAAACATCCTTCATCACTGATTGGGGAACCCACTGCTATAAAGTTATGCCGTTCGGTTTGAAGAATGCAGAGGCTACCTATCATAGGCTTATAAACAGGATGTTTAGAAACCAGATCGGCCACAACATGGAAGTTTATGTAGATGATATGCTGACAAAGAGTATGAAGGCAGAGAATAATGTCAGAGATTTGGAGGAAGTTTTTGCTATTTTCTAAGGAAGTACAACATGAGGCTAAATCCAGAGAAATGCACATTTAGGATAGCCTCATGAAAGTTTCTGGGGTTTATGGTCTCCTAGAGAGGTATTGAAGCCAATCCAGAGAAGATAAAGGCAAATTTGGAAATGCAATCACCCCGGGTAGTGAAAGAGGTTCAGAGGTTGACAGGCAGGGTCACAGCACTTAGCCGTTTTACCTCCTGGGCAACGGATAAATGTCAGCCCTTCTTTAAGATATTGAAGAGGGCCTTTCAATGGACAAACGAGGCAGAAGAGGCGTTCCAAGGGCTAAAATGCTATCTCCAAACACCACCTCTCCACAGTTGTGCAAAGCCCGGTGAACCCCTGTTTTTGTATATTACAGTCTCTTTATATACAGTGAACTCAGTTTTGATTAGAGAGCAAGATGGGGTCTAATACCTAGTCTACTATGCAAGTATAGCGTTAAGGGGGCCAGAAACAAGATACCCAAATGTTGAAAATAGCTTTTGCGGTAGTGACTGCAGCAAGAAGGTTAAGACCTTACTTCCAGGCACACACAATCATGATTTTGACAGATCAACCGCTACGATGGGCACTCCACAATCCTGACACCTTAGGAAGGCTCATCTAATGGTCAGCGGAGCTGGGGGAATTCGACATTGAGTACCAGCCGAGGACAACAATTAAAGGGCAAGTACTCGCTGACTTTATAATCGAATATACTTTTCCCGAAACGTCAGCTGAAGGGCAGCCAGAGCACCCAGTCTAGCTTTTTTTGTTGATGGATCCAGAGCAAAGGAAGCTAGTGGAGCAGGTTTAGTGTTGAAGAATCTGGATGGCGATAAGTTCAGATACGCTTTGAAATTCCAGTTCAAGGCAACCAACAATCAAACAGAGTATGAAGCCTTGATTGCTGGACTCCAGCTAGCAGGGGCAATGGGCATCAATGCTTTGACCGCCATCAATGACTCTTAGTTGGTCGTGGGACAGATCAAAGGGGAGTTCGAATCCAGGGAGGAAATAATGGGAAAATATCTCAGAGTGGTGAAGAAACTGATCAAAAATTTCGATGGGTTTTAAAATTCTCAAGTGCCAAGGGAAGAAAACACAGAAGCTGACCAACTAGCCAGATTAGCCACAGGACAGGAAGAGCACATCCCATAAGGGGTATTACTGAAGACCCTCGACAACCCTAGCATAGATAATGCAAGCAAAGAAGTGAAATCACTTGACTACACCAGTTTATGGGCAGACCCAATAGTCCAGTACATAAAGCATGGAGTAGTGTTGGAGGATAAAAACCAAACGAGAAAGTTGGGGATACGAGTTGTTAGGTACACATTGATGAGAGATGTTCTCTATATAAGGAGCCTCACCCTACCATACTTGCGATGTTTGACAGAAGTAGAGGCAGAATATGCGATGAGAGAGGTGCACGAGGGTATCTGTGGAGGTCATCAAAGTGCTTGGACATTGGCATACAAGGTCATGAGGTTGGGATACTACTGGCCAACCATGCAGAAGGACAGTGTCGAGTTGGTCAGAAGATGCGACTCATGTCAGAGGTACGGAAACATTTCACACAAGTCATCCACTCCTTTATAGCCAATGCAGGGGCCTTGGCCCTTTGCACAGTGGGAGTTGGACCTGATCAGATCCTTGCCAAAAGGAAGAAGCCAGATGCAGTACGCAGTGGTAGCATTTGATTACTTCACCAAATAGGTTGAAGCCAAGGCATTAATCACAATCACAATAGCCAACGTCATTGATTTCTTATGGAAGAATATCATCTGTAGATTTGGGTTATCTCAAGTTCCAATTGCTGACCTAGGCAGATAGTTCAACAGTTCAGAGTTCATGGAAAAGGAATACATGTTCACTACACCTCCCGGGCATATCCAAGGGCGAATGGGCAAGCTGAGGTGACTAATCGAGAGATCAAAAAAGGGATCAAAAGGAGACTTCGAGCAGCAAAAGGGGTCTGGCCAGAGGAGCTCCATGCAGTCTTATGGTCATACATAACTACAGTCAGAATGGCCACCGGGGAAACCCCGTATGCAATGGCTTTTTGGAGCAGAAGAAGTAGTACCTGTAGAAGTAGAGATTCTCAGTCACCGAACAGTCTCATTTGACGAGCAGAGTAATGGGGACCATCTCAGAACGGAGATACACTTATTGGAGGAAAAGAGGAAGATAGCAACTTTAAAGGTAGCAGTGTATCAACAGAAGATGATAAAGTATCATGATGCCACAGTCCGAGTCAAGACTTTCAAGCCCGGTGACTTGGTGCTCAGGAAGGTAGATCCGACGGGTAAGAGAATTAAAAAGCTCGATCCCAACTGGGAAACCCTTATCGAATACTAAGCCACACCAAGGCAGGGGCCTATCGACTCACTATGCTCAGGGGTGGAGAAGTACAAAGCTCGTGGAATGCAGATCACCCGAAGTTATATTGTAAATGATTCTTGTCACTTTTTATTTCAAACTTTCGTTATTATTTGATCAATACAAATTGAAGCACCCATGAGAATTGTCTTTGTTTGCTTACATTAAATTATTTCTAAGATCCATGTGAAAGAGATGAACAAATTTGGTGCTACGACATCTCGACAAAAGCAACACGACTGCTCAGCTCGACAGTCCTACGAGACATGGTGCTACGACATCACGACAAAGCAACACGACTGCTCAGATCGACAATCTTACGGGACTTGGTGCTACAACATCTCGACAAAAGCATCATGACTGCTCAGCTCGATAGTTCTACGGGACATGGTGCTATGGCATCTCGACAAAAGCCGCATGACTTCTTATCTCGATAGTCCTATTGGACTTGGTGCTAAAGCATCTCGACAAAAGCAACACGATTGCTCAGCTCGACAGTCCTACGGGACTTGGTGCTAAAGCATCTCGACAAAATTAGCATGACTGCTTAGCTCGACAGTCCTACGGGTCTTGGTGCTAAATCATCTCAACAAAGGCAACATCAAGAGCATTAACAACAGATGAAGTTAAAATCAAGTGTTAACACACAAGTGAAGAGCTCAGTCCACCTAAGAACATCACTTGGGGGAGAAAGAAGTATAGAATTAACTGATATAACTGATATAAAGAGCTCAGAAAGACATTACAAGTCATTACAAATCATTACAAGTCATTACAAAAACACAAATCAAATTTTTGTTCAAACATTCTTGGCTTCGGCCACCACAGAATCAACAACAGAAGTATCAGAGGCCTCAGCATCCCCCTGGGCACCTGAAGCCTCAACAACTACAGTGGCATCGGGTACCTTGTCGGTTGAAATTTGAGACTCCTCAGCGGGAGTAGACACCTTTTCAGCACCTTCCTCTACATTAGGTACGTCGATTGTTATCCTCATTTCCTCGGGCATCGAGTGAAAGATGGAGAAGTCAAGGTCGGGGTAATAGGCAGAGGCATCTTCCCGGAACATTCTGAAACCTTCACCAAAGTAATAGTGGATCCTCTACCTGTAGCCATCTTACTTAACCATGGAAGTGGCTACCTCAATCTTCAGGTCATCCTTGAATTTTTGAAACATCTCAGATGACTTATAATCGTCAATGTTTTTTTGAAGTGGCTACCCCATTGACCATATATATGAAAGTTATTCTTATTTTCCCAAGAATTAAACTCCCAGTCCGAACCTCTGACAAAGAAAATTTTGTCCTTCCAAGACTTGTTCGACGAAGGGAGGTCCTTAATCAAATCCTCCCCTTGTCCCGTTAAGAAAAGTACCACCATCCATGGGTCATATGACTTTCTTTCAGATTGAAAAGATGAAGCACTCAAAGACAGAGGGGATTTTCCACTATAGGAGGCATTCCACAACACTGCACCCCTTATTAGAGTCTTCCAAGCATTAGGGATCAGCTGAGCAGGTGCAAGCCAGAACTGTGCTAAAACCTCCCTCGCTATGGAAGGAATGGGGATACATAATCCCCCCTCTAAAGCCCCCAGATAGATGCAGGCCTCATTAGAGACACTAGAGCAAGCACTCTCGCCCTTTCGAGGGACCCAAAGTGACACATGGTTAGGAATATCATACTTATCTCTAATTAACTCCAAGTCAGAATCCGAAATAGAAGACTCGTAATTCCAGGCCGCAAATTTGTCTTGAGACTGGGAATTTCTGATAGGGCGAGCCATTATAGGCTCTTCCCTGGAAGCCAGCAATCTCACAGCTTCTCGACCGATAAGAGGAGCAACATCTACGTCTGTTTCAACATCCTCGACTAACGAAGAAAGGGTAACAACTCTTTTACTGGAGCTAGCCATAAACGATTTCGAAATTGACTCAGGAGAAGAAGGAGGCAAGACAAACATAAGGATGGAGAGTAAGGCGTATCTAGAGAGGACCTGTGAATCCTAAGTCTCGGAAATCAAATCACACGAAAAGAACAAGGTGAAAGAATTAAAGAGCAATTGCGGACGGATGCAAGGTAAAAGAACTTCGATCGATCCAAATTCCCTCTCTGTAATACAAGAAGGCCGACGGTCAGGATTGAGGGGGAAGTTTTGGGAGTTGAGTTGAGGTCACAATGGACGACGCGTGGCATTAGGCATTTAATGCGCACTCATCCCAAGGAAAGGGAACCGCTATTTACAAAAGGTTAAGTGTTCCCGGTCTCCCGAACTGGCTAGGATCTCGAGAACAGGGGAGCAGCTGATAAGGGAAATACTCTACCAGGTCAGCTCAGACCTGACCACCAGGCGATAGCTCGGTGATAATCAGGCCAGCTCGACTATGAGCTCGGCCATACGGATCTACGGATGGTGAAGTTGCTACATAATGACCAATTGGATTCTATTATGAGGACAGACGAGAAAGACCCTATCAAAAGGGGGTATAATCGAATCCCCGGGATATCAGCCATGAATGGCGGAATGGATCCATGCAGTTAAAAAAAAATTTCTTATAAGTGGATAACGGGGAACGAAAGGGGGAGACGCTCCCGTGAATATCATCCTCAATGGTTAGGGTTGCAGAAGTGACAGGACACATGTATATAAGCGTAATGACGGTAAACGATAGAGGTATGTGTGTATTCAATTCTCCAGTATTCCATAACATTTCCTCTCACTCAATGAAATACTTACTTGATTATCGGCGGTTCGGAGACACAACTGTCACCGTGTGTTCTCTGAATCGTGGTTTTACAAGTCAATCTAGAGCAAGGAAGAAGTCATGTTACCAGTTTCGAGTCATCACCAGGTGAGGCGAGCTGTTCAAGGAAACTGATTCATCACTTAGTAAAGTTTAAGGTATGATGAATTTAATGATATAAAAATTAGTGATTTATATCTTTATATAATGATAGTATTACTAAATCCGAAACGCTACCGGTATCCGATCGATACTGGTTTCGTACCGTATTAATTGAAAAACTCATACCAAGATCGTTATAGTATTCAAAACTTTGATTCGAACCAATATGTATGAGGATATGAGTACACAATCATTCAACCACCACCCCGTCTCAGTCCACCTGTGAAGCTCAAATAGGTTCCGCACGCAAAATTTGTTTTTTCAATTAAATTTGAAATATTATTTTAAGGTACATTGAAAAAAATCAGTTCAATCGAATAATATAAAAAAAATTCAAACATTTGAATTTTCATTCAAAAGTTTTAGAACTAAAACTGTGAATGAAATTTTAAACAATTGAGAATTTTTTTTATATTATTCGATTGACCTAATTTTTTGAAAGGTAGTTTAAAATAATATTTTAAATTTAATACTGAAATCAAATTTTGCGTGTGAAGTCTCTATGGAACCCACCGATAAAATGGGGTGGTGATTGAATGGTTGTGTACCTATAAATAACTCCATTAAAATTTCTTGGTACAGTGCAGGAGTTTCAGCTTTGATCCATTTTGACAGAAACGGCATATGTTCGGCAAAAATGGTCCCCAAAGAGAGACTTTAACTGTATTAAAAGGATTAACATATACTCCATATCGTGTTATCGTGGAATGTGAGCAATAAGAAACTTGAGGGACATGCCAAGATCTATGCTTTCCTTCCTCAGTCATACCTGTTTTTGCAAAACACTCTTTGAACATTTTCCTTCTCCTTTTTATGGGTTGTAAAACAAACAGGAAAAGAAGCAAAAAACAACGATTTGGTTTCTTTGTTTTTAAATGAAGATTACTAATTATATTGTTTACTCCAACAGAAGATTGGTCCAGTTGAGGAATGGTTTCTTTTCTTAGGTGTGAAGTACAACCATGGGACCATTTGGAGGTCAAGGCATGCTTTCAGAGTTAAAGCATCGGAAAAGAAAAAAAAATGAGTTTTTTTTTGGCTAAGCGGGTCCATCCCGGCCCAGAATTGTCTGTTTACGATCTCTCTTTGCCAAATTTAGAAAGATAGAAATAGAAAGATGTTTCATTACATTAATACAGAAATCGAACATAGTTTAAAAAACATTTCAAACTATTCAATCCAGATATCGGACGCTTTCAAATCATTATTGTCTCCTTATTTTGAGAGATTGTCTAATAGTGTATGGATCTCTCCTTATGCAAGGGGATTCAAAATGAATGTGGATAGTTGTTGAATCATCACAAAAAGGAAAGCAGAATATGGTGAAATATTGCGGGACGACAAAGGCAATTGGATTCTAAGCTTCTTTGACAAGTTTGAAGGGAACTCTAGTTTGGAGGCCGAGCTTTGAGGAATTTATAGGGAATTGACCATCATTCTTAATAAAGGCTACGTGGATACAATACTCGAGACTGATTCGCTTGAGACTATTAAAGCGATTTTTGGGGATATCAGGGGATCAAAATGCTAGCAGAAATCTAGTGGTCGACATTAATCATTTGATTAAGGGGACGAATACATCCGTCAGACGCATATTCAGGGAGGCCAATAGCTGCGCCAATTTTCTAGCACACTATGGCGCTGAGCACCCGGAAGAATTGGCTATTTTGGACGAACCGCCACAAGACATTCGAATCCTTTTGAGAGAAGATGCATTAGGGAATAGGCCGGTTTGATGGGCTTTGTTGTATTTATTGTTTCTGTTCCATTTCCTTTGTTTTAGTTTCTGTCGCACCAAAAAAATATACTGGGCAAAAATCTGTGCTCTTGGAGTGACCTTGGGGCGTGTGGGCAATGCAACGTGCCCGCAATGCATGCGAGCATGCAAGCATGCAATTGCGCACAGAATGCAGTTTTAGGGGTTTTGTTGTCTAATTGTACATAATGTATCCTAATCACTGTATTGGTATTTAAATTACAATTTTAAAGGAATTTGTTCATATTTGTGAGGGTAGATTGGAGTTTCTTGACCTTTATTAATCGTAACTAATTGGTGTGACTCAAAAAATGTAGACATGTTGCCAAACCTTGTAAATTTGTGTGTTAATCTCTCTTTCTCTCCCAGCTTTTTATGGTTTGGCTATTTCTTTTGTGATTCATAGTGTTTGGATTCGTTGAGTGCGTTGTTCAATGCATGTTGTTGTCTGTGTCTAATCCTAACAACTGGTATCAAGGTCACGGTTCAGAAGATGATGTTCGTTCAAGGCTTGTTCATTCGACCTAGGGTTTAGTTCAAGAGAACGCTATGGGTTCTGTAGAAGGAAAATCGAAAATCGAGAAGCTTGAAGGTTCAGACTTTGCATTTTGGAAGATGCAGATAGATGACTAATTGTATTAGAATGATTTGTACCGGTCGTTGTTGGGTAGAGACAAGGGATAGAATAAGGATGAGGTAGATGATGATTGGGAGGTTCTTGACTAGAAGGAGATGGGCTTGTTTCGTCTATCCCTCTCAATATTTGTCGTGCACAATATTATGAAGCAGACAACCACGTATGGTCTAATGACAGTGCTTGCTTCGATGTACGAATGTTGAAATCCAAGCCGTGACTTTTCTGTCATCCTCGTCTAAACCACCGCAAACCTTCGTCCGGACGATCTTATCTGGGCTTGTCCTCTCCTTCTCTGCAACCTTCGTTCGTACCACCACAAGTCTTCATCCGGACGAGCATCACCTTCATCCGAATGACCCTTTCCTCATTTGAATGATTGGACTCGAACTTCAGTAGCTTTTTTTAGAAAATTTGTATATTTGTGATTTCTTTTCTATTTTATTTCTTTTCTTATGATAATTAAATGAATTAAATAATTAATAATTATTCTTATTTAGGAATAATTAACTTGTTGATAAAATTTCATGATTGAATTGAAAGAAAATATTGATAGACACGCAAATGTACATATTTTACGTGTCTATCTAGTCTTATCCACGATGTTAGAGGAGTTAATTTCGCATTTTTTTATGTATTTCACATGTGACAAGGTTTTTCAAGCATTTTCAGGAATTTCAGCTAAAAAGGCATGTTTTGGGCACAATAAAACCTCCGGAGTTTAAAAGGCAGGGTGATGAAAGCTTGGAAAAAGATGGGAAAAGGGACCAAAGCATAGGTTATCGATAACCTAAAATTACATGTTATCGATAACCAGATGATGATCCAGTGCCAGCCAAAGACCCGAGGAAGTGGTTATCGATAACCAGATGATGATCCAGTCCCAGCCAAAATCCCGAAAAACCTGTTATCGATAACCATTCAGCCGCGTTATCGATAACCAGAGGAAGAAGACTTGCCAGCCAAAGACCCGAAGAAGTGGTTATCGATAACCACTCGATCACGTTGTCGATAACCATATGAAGACGCATGGCCCAGCCAAAGTGCAGACGACGCAGTTATCGATAATCATAATTCAGGTTATCGATGACCTGATTTAGACAAGATCTGGATATCTTGGTTATCGATAACCTGCAGATCGGGTTATCGATAACAGGCGCTGTGCGA
>NMUG010007774.1:0-11925 GCA_002855965.1 Monotropa hypopitys | reverse complement strand
ATATTGAATTACCTCTTCCAAAATCATCTTTTTATTTTCCTGTATAATCGTTATCCATTTCAAAAACATTACTTTCCAAATCATTTGAAAATCATTCTCTTTACTTTTCCAATTATCTTTTTTTTTCATTTTATTTCTTTTTCCTTCCTTTTATATAATCCCGAGGATATAGTAAATGACCTGTCAACAATATCATTATCGTGCCACTAGATCTCATCATTGTACCACAGAATTGGATAAATGATCCATCATTACTCCAATTACCTTTATTTAAATTTTTCTATTATCTTTCTTTTTATTCTACATATCTGCCAAAATAGCCAAGAGTCATTAAATCCGTTGATTAACGTTAGGACAGTACTGTAACCCTATAAAACATTCCAAATAAGTATACTAGTAATGAATCAGGAGCTGCTCGTCGCTCTCCCAGTGGTATGACAATATATATAACTCTTCTACATTATGCCTTAAAGTAG
Organism: Monotropa hypopitys; assembly: GCA_002855965.1. NCBI lineage: Eukaryota > Viridiplantae > Streptophyta > Magnoliopsida > Ericales > Ericaceae > Monotropa > Monotropa hypopitys. The sequence goes on along the minus strand of NMUG010007774.1, from coordinate 11,449 downwards.
GCTCAAACTCCTCGACATCAACCCAAGATGAGTGTGAAGACTATTAAAGTATTTATACCATACATTCCTTTATTTTCCATTTCAACATTTCATACATTTTTTATCAAAATCTCATATTCTTCTCTTATCACAAAATATCGTTTTTTCTTTTTCTCAAATTAATATCATCATTTCCTTTTTTTTCAAAATCCATTGTTCTCCATGTATTGTATAACCACTAAATTTTCATTTAAAACACAAGATTATCCTTTCTATTTCTTTCAAAACTCATACTTTGATTCTTTATAATTTAACCATAAAAATCTTTAAACTCTTTTTCTCAAAATCCATCACATTTTACCACAAAATCCATATTTTCATTTTCTTCCCAAAATACTTAATTCATAACTTTATTTTTCATCTGAAAACCTTTTTCCTTCACAAAACCTTTTTTTTAATCACAAAACCCTTTTCCATCACAAGAACTTTAAAAATATGAAATAGTATCCATAAAAATAACAAAATACATTACTCGGACTTATAAGTTCCAAGTAATCACATGAATATGAGTGTAACTATTTGAGCCGCTAATTCTTCTATTATGCTGATGCTCACACAGAATTCCTCTGGTGTAATACCTCTTCTTCCAAAAAATTGATAAATGTAGTTTTTTTAGAATAGACTTTTCAAAACAAACCCTATAATCGGGTGAGTCATATTCAATCAGAAAATATAGGTAAAGTAAATAACAAGACAACTAGAGATAGAGTGAGTGAGTGAGTGAGTTGGAGGATGCCAAATGATAGTTATTAACATTCCTTTTGACGGTTGCTGGCCTGATTGAGCACTTAAGAAAATCTCACCATTAACTACTACATTTATTGAATTTCAAAGTAATAAAAATATGCATGACATGACTGGGACAGAATTCATACCAACAGAGGTCACCGACAAGGTCGATTTACAGTGAATGTCCGTAGCTTTAATCTTATAAAATTGCTGAGAGCGGCCAAGTGTTGTTCCCGCCTATTCCTTATTCTAAATGAGAACCCAACGGGGTCGAATTCAATCCCACCGTCTGCGCCCTTGATCGCGGGAGCGTGCGAGAGGAATAAGAAAACGTTACCAAAACTGGAGAAGGAGTATATAACTCCCATAATGGGCATGAACAAGGGTACAGAAAATATCCTCCTTGAGCTTTGGACAGGCAGATAAGATGTCCCCACCTCTCGCAATAGTAGCACTTCCTCTTGTCACCCCTTGACTACGAGTGTCCTCTTAACTTGGAACTTGAACCCCTCTAAGTCGTCCTACCCCTGAAACCGACATCATCTGATGCAGCTAAAGCTTCCATGACTTTGTCGTCGTCCTTCTTTGCAGAGACTCGTGTGAAATTAGGGTAGTAATTACTACATCAATCGCAATAGTATCCTTTCCATAGATTAGAGTAGTTCTAAGATGTTCGTAGGAAGATGGCAAGGAAACCAAGAGAATAATTGCCTTATCTTCCTCCTCATTGATCTTCGTCCCATAGTGTAATACACGTATCTATTTCAATTAATTTAATTAAAAATAGAGAAGAAGAAATAATGGTGTGGGAAGTTTTAAGGATTTAATAAAGATTTTTATATAATAAAAATAGGTGGCACAGTGAATATATGTGTATTTTTTGATGAATATATGTGTATTTTTTTATGATTAGGACTAAGAGGGAAGGGCAATATAGTCATAAGAATATTAAAACCTAATTAGGGTTGATTATAGGGTGGCTATACTCACATTAGGGCTAAACATTGTTTGGAGTGGTGGCTAGAGTGATTAGAGAGGGAGTTCTTGGAGAAATTAACAAATCACAGCCAAGATCAAAGGCTTTTGGAGAGGAATCCTTTTTCAAAGTTGTTCCTAACAACCTTAAGGTAATTCCTACCGATTTAGATTTTTAATTTCGTACTTCGTTAAGCCCAGATTAAGGGATTTTTATTAATTACGTTTAGTCACTGAAAATTTTGAGATCTAGTTTTAAATCATTGATTTGGGTGTGTTAAAGTGGGGTTTTGAAGTCTAAAATCGAGTATGATTTGAGTATAGGTGTATACTACATCATAGAGTACTTATTTTGCATATTTGTGGTCATTAAATCAGTTTTTAGATGAGTTGTGTTGAAGATTACCAAAGTAGGATTAACAGTTTCTTAATTTCTGTTGTTCTGCGTACTGACCGGTATGCACACCGATATACCGGGCAGTATACCGGGCGGCATACCGGATGCCATACCAGCCTTAGTTATTTTGACAGAACATTTTGGGTTAAGTATAAACGAAGAAAAATGAACTAACCGGCATGCCGGGCGGTATACCGGCTTCATACCGGCTTCATACCGGCTTCATACCGGTTTGGCAGAAAGTTGATAAAAACCAAATTTTCTTAAAAGGGGCGTCTTATATTGTTTATAAATACTATTATGAGGATTTCAGAATTTTTACAGAGGTTAAAAGAGTCCAATAATCAATATTTAAGTATTTAGTAAATATTAAGTATTTAAGGAGAATTCTTATACCCCTTTAAATGTATAACAGGAGACAAGCCGGAGTCTTCAAAGACGATCCAGTAGATTCGCTCGTTGGTGCTTGCATATTATTGGTGAGTGTGTAGATTTCCTTCTTTTATATAATCTTTGATTTACATATTATGTCACAACCCATCCCGATCTCGGAATGAGTCCATGACCGGCCAACGAGCAAGCTCGCTAAAGGCCTAGATAAAAGAATTGAAGAATTTCTTAACAATATAAATATACGGAAGCGTGTGAACAAAAAACAGAGCAGTGATATAGATGTTCTCATTTATTTCCCAGGATTACATCATATGGCTTCAAAGATAGACAATACATCAAAAGGTACAATAATCAGATATTCAAAAACATCTCTAAACATATGCTGCCACATCATTCTTCATTATGACCTGAAAATGGTTTTAGAAAACGCATAAGCTATAAAGCTAGAGTAAATTTCTACATATTACAGTACAAGTTTCATGGATTCACAATATTCCCTGCAAGATTAGTTTCACAAGCAAAATATGGCTTAAAGGCTCAATAGTGATGACAATGCTTTATAACAGTTTTCCTTTGCTTTGATTCTATGCCAACCTGCTTTTCACAGTATGTCATTTCATAATTCAGCCTTTCACTTTTCATCACATTGCCCCTGTCGTATGAGCATTCATACTTTTCACATTCATGCTTCTGCTTGTGTCGTATAAGCGTATGCACAATTATGCCTGTGTCGTATAAGCATATTGAAGATCATTGTGCCTTATGCTTCTGTCGTATAAGCATTTTCTAGGCCTTATGCTTCTGTCGTATAAGCATTTCAATAACAAGCTCATATTCATGCTGTCATCGTATGTACACCTTATTTCCGTTTTATCTCCATTTCAATTTCTTTTTCTCTTTAATTCATTATAAATCCTTGTCGTATGGATTTCCACAAAACAGTTTTCCAATTTGTTCATCCATGGTAAACAAATTTGTGCACGGTCCATTCTTTCAAAATCTTCTTTTGGAAATATCATATTATTTTGGGTTTAATAACCACAATTATAGTTTCAAAGGAAATGCACTGAAAAGTACGAGTAGAGTAGTATATAGAGATTCACCTGAATAGGATTCTTAGGCTTCTATTTCTTTCTCTTCAACTAGAGCTATCCCCAAATCTGGATAATAAACCATAACTTAGCATTTTAACAAAGAATTTTGCCTTAAACATAAACTGCCGAGCTGAGCTGGCCGAAGGCTCAAGTCTGCCGAAGACTTAAGTTGGTCGAAGGCTCACTGACCGAACACTACTGGTCTGCCAAAAGGGTGACTGTCTAAAGCATAACCTAGCCGAAAGCTCAGTTACCGAGCCGGTAAGGACTAGGCAGATTAAACAAAATCCTTATTTAATTCTTCCAAGGAGTTGCAAGCCTTTCTAGGGGTGTCAACCTTCTTAGGTTGAGCTGACCTTCTAATACTAGGTCGGTCGGGCAATTGCCGAGCTGAAATACAGCCGGTTGGTTAGTTTGCCGAACTGCCATGCTACTGTCCGGACACCATTTTGATCAGAATCAACTACACAGATTTCAAGTTATGGTTTTAGTCTGGTAATTGGTCGAAAATGACCGGGGGACTGTTTAAGAAATCTTGGGCTACTTTCCCGAACAACCAGAGTTGTTGTCGAGCTGATTTAGTCAAAGAACGACTGAGTTCTGCCGAGCACAAACTTCTTCGGTCAGAATGATGGTAAATCAATCATGAGTAGAGTAGTGCGCTCGGACTGATAAATGACTTGGCCGAACAATGACCTGGTCATAAGCTTAGTTGAATGCTATCTTTGCCGAGCAGAACCAACGTTCTAATGGCTTGGCAAAGCACAGCTCTGCCGTACTGAACAGCTACGGGTGTGAGGGACAACAATAGTGTACGGGAAGACTCTGAGTGAGTCTGCCGAACTGATTTTACCAAGGCTAGACTTGACTTTAAGTCTGCCGAACAATAATTCGTCATCTAGGGCCTTTGCCGAACAGAAATAAGTTAAAGCAATTATTATACCTTTGGCCGAAGCTTGATTAGCCGAAGGGTAAATAATCAAAGTTGAAAAATGTGTTTGCCGAGCAGGTACTGATAAGAACAAAGGCTTGCCGAAATGGTACAATCCTTACCGAAGGAAAAACTGAGCGTCTGAAGTCCGAGTATGAATTTCCGAAGTGAATCAAGTTTGTCTGGAGCTTGAACAATGGTTCTGAGGAGATTGGTTGTACGGTCGAGACTTGTCGAAGAACAATTGAAGTGGAGATGTACGGCAGATGGTTTGCCGAACACCCTGAGTACAAAGTCTGAGCTGCCGAACTCCTGGAATAAAGTCCAGAGCCCTGCCGAACAACAATGCTTCGGACCGTTTTCTAGAGAGAGAAACAGAAGGTCTGGATGCTCTCAAGTTGGAGTTATAACCAAAACGAATGAAATGGCTTGGTATTTATAGAGTTTGAGAAGGAATAATATCCGGACTGTTGGCAGACAACCCAATCGGCGCCACTCACAATTCATAGGCCCCACCGGCCGCCCAGCCTAGGCTTCTAGCCTGATGACCTAAGCCCACCAGCCGCACATTTTGGCTCTTCTGCTAGAAATGGAACATGACGTCAGCCCACTCCAGATTCTTGTCTTCTGACAGAGTGGCTGTCCAGATGAACTCATCCACATGGCCGCGCAGCCACGTCCGAGCTGACCTGGCCGGACTGCCAAGTAGTCATCCGTGCTGGCCGGACCTCCACTTGGCCGGACTCCTAAGCCGGATCCCTACTGCTTGGCAATAGCTCGGCCGGACCCTTAACTGGTCGGCAACTTCAATTTGGGCTCCTAAACTTCATTCTCTTTCACTTAGGCCCCTGATCAAATCTTTTCCCTTCGTTTTATAAATTCAAGGCTCAAATGAATATAAAAAATTCTACAAAAATTTCCAAAAATCTATATTTGCTTAAATAAATACTTTTATTTAATATCTTCTAGGATCAGGGTCTCACATGTTACATGCTAGATGGATATGATTGCTTGTTTGAAACCCTTAATTGAAATACATGTTCACATATTTTATTTATTATTGGGGTTGGGGATTCTGGTGTAATCTAATTTATTTGATCGCATGATGGATGAAAGCTCTATACTCTTGTTAGTTGTTGCTTCAGTTGTTATATTCTCACATACTTCGCACTTATTTCAATATGTTGATGATGTTGCTACCGTTCTTACTTTTAGTATGTGCAAGCATGGTTCATGGCATGGATTTGTGTTATTCATTGTTATTGTGCATCCGTGTCCTATATCACCATATAGTGACGTTGGATTTATCCCCGACAACGGGCTTAGGGGTCCGTAGATGCTTAGCAATGCATCCCTAAGACGGTAGATGTCGCTTCGTGGGGACGGTGTTTGTATTTCGATTGCGACATTGAGAAACAGTAGATGCTTGGCAATGTTGTCTCAATTGTTGTGTCTTCCATTGATGGAATACTAGGGCTTGATTTATTCGCCCTATGCTAGTGGGGTTGATTGAGTCACCCTTAGCTTTGGTGTGTTGGTGGTGGTGTGTGAAAGCTTCCCAAAAATCTAAAAAACATACATTTCATAACATTCATATGCATTGACATATTTACTTTTATGTTGAGGACTATATTAGGGGAGAGGCACAACCCCTTCGTTACTTGTTTTACTTTGTGTACCATGCTAATCACTTTTCTATATGGATTGTAAATCTGACACTCCTGGATATTGTTGCCTTCTCTTTTTGTTGTGATATTTTATTCAGGTAAGGAGGCTTAGTGGGTTCATTGCCAGACTTTCGGGACTCTTTTCAGCATGAGTCATATCTTTTAAACTTGTAGTATTTTTTACCTCTTTCTTGTTTTAAAGAGAGGATGTGGGACCTTTGATTATTTTCATATGTTAGTTACTGCAGTAGACTACTCTTTTATTTTGGGACCTTGTTCTGGGTCATTTTTAGACTGTCACACTTAGTACTTTCAGTTTGGAGGTTTTATGTTTAGAAATTCTTTTATTCCACCGCGTATTGTCATTAGAAAGATGAAAAAAATTTATAATGTTGGAAATCGAAGGATAATCTCCTCAATTGTTAGAATTGTTCAAGTCACGATTTGTAGCCGGATTCTATTATTTATTAGTTTTCCGGGACGGGTCGTGGCACATAGATTCCAACTCAGTGACCAACCTGTTAAACTCGTCCATATGGTCTATGAGATCCACAGTGTCAGCCATCGGTAGTGCATACAACTGCTTCTTCAATGACAACACGTTCATCAAATATTTGGACTTATACTACTTCTCCAACTTGTCCCAAAGCTCGGTTGGATCCACCTCGTTGATGACTTCCCTCAGCGGAGTGTTCCCTAGATATAGTTGAATACTTAAAGCCAACTCCCTCATATTGTTCCACTTGTCACTTGTGATGCCTTTCGGTTTCTTGGACAACTTTTTAAGAGCCTTTACAATGTCATCCCTCGTACAAATGGATTTCACCCTCTATTGCCAAATAGTGAAATCGTTGTGGCCGTTGAAGGGCTCGATCTGAAATGCCAAAGCTCTTCTCGTCATTCCTCCTCTTCAATTGTATGCAAACTTGTGCTTAAACCAAAAGCTCTGGTACCAGTTGTTGCGGGAATCTCGACACTAGTTATTGGGATCCGAGACCTCTCTTAGATTTTCCACACAGGAGAAAGGATCGTAAGCAATCAAGTTTTACCAAACACACACAAGAAGTAAAAACGATGATAGAGAGATAACATGGTTCGGATCTATGCCTACGTCACGGACAAGAAAAGTACCACTATATTGTGAATATAAGAGATAATAAATAAGAACCATAACACATGCTCGTCTCACTTATTTTTATCTATCACCCTCACTCAAACAATATGGACCCTCTTGCTCTCTTTTCTCTCATCAGACCTGACCCTTGCTGATTATAATCCTAAACTACAAGTGATGACTCTTACCAACCCTAGCTATACAATCATACAAGTACCCTCTGGTAGCACCCAAACTCATCCTCACAAATGTACATGTGGTCCCCCTCGGTCACACTAAAATAATCCCGCAATTATGTATAAAATGAAGTAGAACCACCTTCGGTGCCTCCTCGGCACTCGCACGCCTTGTGAGCGCGTGCTCCGACGCTCGCGCACATCACGAGCGCACTGCGAGCACTGCCCGGCACTCCGCATGTGCATCCGACTGTCCGGAACTCTCAAAAAATGCAGAATTCATTTTTTCTCCTATTTCCTTCTTGAACCTCTATCAATTAGGAAACCTCTTCCAAAAGGAAACTTTATCCCTTAGGAAATATACCAAAAGTGAATCTCCTCACTTTAGGTAATACCGTGATTATAGAACTCCACCATAAATCAATTGTGTCACATGAAAAATTACCGAAATACCCTCAGAATAATTATCTCACATGGATGGATCCTAACATATATTATCAAATTGATTGCATAGCATTATAATTAGGGTATTTGTATATGCATTGTGGGCATGGATTGGTATTAGTACTCAAGTGGTTGGTCCATGAAGAAATTTTATTGGAAGATTAGTTAATTGAACTTCATATTTTGGGTTAAAGCATATATTAAGGAAGTGAATTATGTTATTGGTAAATCAATAATGTTAGGAAAAGTACGAGTTTCCAAAGTCCCGGAGTATTACTAGTGGATTATCAACGGAAGAGGCCCTAAAAACGATAATCTTTGGTCAAAGGGGGAGTACGAATTCCTAAAGTTCCGGAATGTTAGTAGCAGATCACCGACGGGTGAGGCCCTCGAAAATGATACCTAACATCAGCCTTAACCACATTGCTCAAAAGTTATAACTCGGATTAATATTAGCTAGCGGTCGTTGCCCTATATACTACTCACCCTTCCAACATATTTCCAGCGTGGGATTAGGAGGTATGTCACAATCACCTCCACTTAGCATGCAACGTCCACCAAATGATGTGGAGTGGGGCCCGCTTAAGCATGTCAAGCTCTTCAAGCTCCTCTCCAAGGAGGTCCCACCCAACCTCGTCTCTTGCGGGACCCACCCCACACTTTCGATTGGTGAATGCTCTGATACTACTTGTAACGACCCGCATAACTCAGGTTAATAGTATCAACTGATCATTACTGTATATACTACTCAACCATACAACATCTTTTCGATGCGGGATTTAGAGGGATGTCACAATTTTGTTAGTGGTAATTAATGTTATGGAAGTTGGTATTGGAATGGTGGAAGAATCGCAAAATTTGCATTCAACAGACATATCTGGCCATTTTTAACATGATGTTCGTATGGTGAATAAGCCCGTTCGGACAGTCAGTTATTCGAAAAATTCCAAGACTAGATGGAAATCCCATTAGGACGACGGTCAAGCCTATACAGACGATTGGCATGGTTTTCAAAAATTTTAAAGGCCAAAAACATTTCATTCATCTCATTTATTGTCCTATACTCCCACAACCGAAAATACACCTCTAATACCTTCTCATTCTTTCTAAAATCTACACATTCACTCTTCGAATTGGAGCTTCCTCCATGGAATATGTTGAATTGAAGATCAACTCAAGAGCATCTTTCTCCCCCTCCCCCTCCATATTCTTCTTTGAGCTCCTTGGAGGTACGATTTTGTTTAAAATCCACTTGAGGTATGTGTGTGTGTGTGTGTGTGTGTGTGATTAGAGATTTGTTTATGGAGTCCATAATAATTAGATGTATTGATCACCAACGGGTGAAGCCCTCGGAAAAGATACCAAACATTGTTGTATAATGAATGGAACTCAATGAAATAGATGAGGTGGGTGGGCACCAAGTGTGAGTTGAATTGGAATGGTGTGGTATTCATTCATGCATCCTCATGCAATGTAGGATCACGCACTTGCAAAGGACACTGCATACATATATAGAGTTTGCGATCGAGGTTTCTATACTAGGCAAGTTGATGCCCAAATCTACTAATTTTTAGATGTAAGATCTCAAGAATGAGAATGAAGTGCATTTATACTTCAAGTATATTTTTAAAGACAGAGAGAGTTATACTATTTTGTGTTGGAAAATTTTTGGTTTTACCAAAATTTTAATGAAATTTGATAAATATTTATGAGTTAAATATATTATCAATTGAGATGATTATTTGTGGGGATTAATAGTCCTATATGAGGACTTTAATACACAAAAAATCATTAAATTTCATTAATTTTTAATGAAAATTTGGTATTCAAAGTTGAGTATTTCTAATGGTGGGTGAGTATTAAAATATTCAAACACACATTGGAAGTTGAAGAGTTGGAGGTTGTGTATATTTATTATAGTATGAGACTAAGGTTCACAACTAAGCCTAAAGGAAAAATAAGTTAATGTGTGCATCACATATTTTTTCACACACACGCGCGCGCCCCCGCCCGGCCGGTCGTGCCCACGTCCGGGTTCGGGGTTCGGGGTTCGGGGTTCGGGGTACGGGGTACGGGCCTTGTAGGTTCGTGGGTTCGTGAGAATGTGGGAATGTGTCCCGTGCTATGGGCGGACCTAATCTTTTTAAGAAAAATCCAATTATGATAATTGGATTGGGCTTGTGCTTATGTGTTGTAATTGGGCTTGGCATTTGTTGTAAGCTAATTGGGCTTGGCATTTGGTGTGAGCTTACGGGATAACCCGTACCCAGCCCAACACAGAGTCTCTTCACCTCCTACATCTATACAACTCCTGCAGTGATATATTCATAACAGCTGCAATGGTAGTAGCATTAGTTACACCTTATTGCACCTAACTGCTACAGACCAAAGGTCTCAGTCTGAGCATCCAACGGTCTGCCCTTTGTTATATATTGGTAGTGTAATCCTTCTATTCAACATTCGAATTTCAACTACTACACATTGCTACTGCAAACCTTACCCTTCCAGTTCCTTCAACTGTTCAAGAGAGAGTAAGTTGCACATTACTGTTCGATTTCAAGCTTGGTTCTGGTGCAACCACCTGATTCCGGGCTGTACCCTGGGACACTTTGGTCAATCTCAAACCCCTTGCACCTCCGGTAGGGGCGGCTAAAAAATGTTAAGGGAACTGTGTAATCACAGGCCTCCGGGTTATATTTTGATTAATTTCTATTCTGTTCTAACAGTTCTTCATTTTCTGTTCTGTTCTAATAGTTATTGTTTTTCCTATTTTATTCTCGACAGATTATTCCTACAAGCTTAACACTTTTTACATAAACTGTCTTCTGGATAATCTGTTTTCATACTAAAACCTTGCACTTTTTTGGTTTCCACAAATTTTTCTGTTTTCTTCCTGCTTTTTGTTAACACAGTTCTGGTATAGTCAAGTTAATTTTCCTAAACATTCTGATCAGTTTATACTTCAAACATTTGTGTTCAATAGTTTCTGTTTTACCAAAATTTTATTTACATTTACATTCTGATTAGTTCATTAGTGATTGTTTTACAATATGTGGACAATTCCTTTTAACTATTTCATGAACTATTCTGATTTTAAACTATTTTATAACTTGTTTTATCAGAAATGACATCACAACAGTTCCCGAGGATTTCCTTTTTCTGATACTGAGAATCACACTTTCAACGCTGAAATTCCACAACAAGTCTATGCTGGTTTTGGTGCCGATAACTAGGTGTGTAATCGGTTCGGTTCGGTTTGGTTTTCAAGTTTTTTCCACCAAACCGAAATATTCGGTTTTAGTCTACACAAAACCAAAACCAGACCGTTTTCATTCGGTTTGCTTCGGTTTGGTTTTCCCAATTTCTAATCGTTTTTTCGGTTTTTCGGTTTTTCGGTTTGGGTTGAATTTGAAGTTTAAATTTTATTTTAAAAGACGTATTTCACTATTTATTTCGGAGAAAAATACAATTGGACCCTCTTAAATGTCAC
>NMUG010007773.1:0-11925 GCA_002855965.1 Monotropa hypopitys | reverse complement strand
TGAATAATGGCAATGACGTCGGTGAAGCAAAATCCTACTGATGGAGGCGATGGCGACGACTTGCAAAACCCTACTGAAATCTGGAATAGATGACGAAACTAGAGCGGCAACGACGGTGGCGATGGCGGCAACAGTTGTTGTAGATGTGGTGAAGGGTGGTCGAATCCGGATCTGAACAACAACGTTGAACAGATCTGGGTTGGTTTGTGAAACCCTACAGATTTGACAAACATCGATGTGGATGAGACTAGAGCTTCAATGGCGTTGGTGGATGCGGTGGTGGTTGCTACAGATCTGGTGAATGTCGATGGATCTGGGTCTGGACGGCGAACAGACGATGACGAGGGTGGACGACGAGAGAGAGACACAATTTCTAACATATACATTTGGATCTTTCTGTATATATGGACACCAATATCCTTGAGAGATGGCTTTGTGAGCTATAGAATATCCTCTAGCATGGCTATCACACACTCTTTTGTGGATTTTGTAGAGAAATCATTGAACAAGGTTTACGTGTACGCAGGGAAATATGGTTCTGTCAAGGACTTTCTATAAAGGATTCCCTCTGGAGAGAGCCAGAATCTGGGAGATTTGATCCTAACCTTGCGGGTTTCCTTCTTATCTGCATGGAGATCGTCTTTCTTCAAAAATGTCATGATATGGTATATCTAGCTTGGGCCCTAATCCAAATCCAAAGTCTCTCTCATGGCTTTAGGTTGTATGCTTGGATGGAGTTGAGAATCAATGCTGATTATTCGGCGAAACTCTGATGGTACTGAAGAGGCAATGCAAGCCGAGACATCTGCATGGCTATTTTGTTTGGAGTTAATCTAAACCATTTCTATTTTCTTAAACTGCAGGAGGGCTTGCTTGACTAGTGAGGCATAAGAAACCATACTATCGTCTTTGGTTGCATATTCTCTTGAAAGCTGATTAACTTTAGGCTGGCTGTCATAGTGAATCAGGAAATTATCAACTCTACATTTTTTGGCACTTTTGAGCCCGACAATCAATGTTTCGTATTCTGTTTTGTTGTTGGAATCCATGAATGCCAAGTAGATGGACTCCTCCAAAGCCCGTCCTTCTTGTAAAAATAAGACAATGCCCATCTTAGATCCTTTGTGACATGTTAATCCGTCCACAAAGAGTTCCACTACTTTTTTGTGTGCATCTCATCAACATCTGGCAACTCAGGAATTGGCTAGGCTTCCTTCTCTGCTTCTGGTTCTGTGGGTGTTTGTGAACTCTGCAAGAACCTGACCCTTATTTGCTATGTGCGGAACATACTTGATGTCATATTCGCTGAGCTCAACTGACCAAGCCACAACCCTTCCTGACAGTCATGTCTTCCTCAGGACAGTTCTTATGGGATGAGTGGATGGTACCTCTATCGTGTGTGTAACAACCCAAACCAAATAACTCACATAAATGCGGAAATAAAATTTTTCTTTCTTTCTTCTTCAACTAAAGAGTCAACCTCAAAGAATGACATAACTATTCCTTACACATAGACAAAAAATATTGATTATTAAAAACACCTCTAAGACTTGCATTTAAATAAAAACATGGGTACCAAATGAAAACTTCCACTACTCAAATCTACTAACACTAATACTCCAATTACCAAGTCATAAGGACTATCAAAACAAAAAAAGTACTAAAAAAGGAAGCTATCTAATATAAGAACTCTTCCATACTTCCATCCACGCCAAGCCAAAACTCCCACTAATGCTTCATAGTGGACCGCTAAACCCTGCTACCTGATTTCCAAGCAAACACAAGAAAACAGAGTGAATATTCATATTTTAACTTCCAATTACAAGGCAAGTATGAAAATTCAAGTGTAAGTAAACAACTCGATTCTTTAAAAAAATGGAAATATGCATCCCATGCACAAGCTCAAGTACAAACCATAGTTGAAGCCTCTTTTTAAAAGCCAAGGACCGAAGTCCCTTTTCAAAAATCATCATTGCATCCCATACATGATTCTTATACATATATAACTTGACCGAAACCCTTTTCAAAAATTGTTTTGTGCATCCCATGCCCTGAAAATAGATTATCGCTATATGCGATAATTTGTGCGCCCCACTTATGGTGCATCCTATGCACAATATCATTTAGAGCATCCCTCGGTACCTTTATACGGTACAAATACACGTCCCACACACCACTTGGAATTAGTCTTAGAAAGACAATACGTCCCACGCAAGCCTTTAATATATATATATATCCTCTTTTTAAAATGCCCAACAAGGCCAATATGCATATCTTTCTAAAATGTGCGATAAATTATCAAAACTAAAAACACAAGTAATGTACAATTAAAATATCACATTCATACACTCACCAAATCCTTTTAGGATGAGATTGCCCTTACTTTATCGGGGCTTCCTTATTTGCCAAAATCGTTCTTGTAAAACAATCTAACCAAATCAGTCTATAGAATTGAAAATAGGCAACAAACATGCAAAATGACCAATATAAGTGTCATTCACCATATAACCCCAAATTTCAGAACATGAATGCACATACCCATAACATGATTTGAAATCTATATAAACATATGCGAAAACCCAACGGGGAGATTAAGTCTACCCACCGATCTACTACATAACCGCATGATTTACAAGAAATTAAGAACCACACTACCCCACACACAAATCCATACGAATCTCACCAAAAACTTCATTAATATATGCAATTTCCTACATGAAATCCGTAGATCTAACTCTATGCGTAAAAAATACACACACATGGGTTCCGCCATGAATCCCCAAAAGAAATATAGATTAGAAGAGAGAAATCTCAAGAACAATGAGAGATTTAGACATCTTACCAAGTACTAGGATGAGAATAAGCACAAACTTCCACCAAGCCACCAAGATCACCTTCAAAATCTTGGATTTTCACCACCAATTGATCTTTCTCTCTCTAACTCTCTAGGACTCTTCTCTAAATGATAGTATACACAAAATGGAGGCTAATGACAGTTAGTATAACCCTAATACTAATTAGGGTAAGTAGGAACCACTCCTAGGACCAAAAACCCAATTTTGCCCTTCATTAATAAAAATTGCTCGAACATTTCGTCAGGACGAGCTCCAGAATAGTTCTGGTGAACAGCGATCTGGACAAGACTAGAGCCGTAGAAGAAATGACGTCCGTCGATGGTCGGCTGAGGCAAAATGAAGTCTGGCGACGGTTGGATGACGATGCGAAGGGCGACGACGGTCGTCAAAGACGGAATGATGTCTGGCGATTTGGAGATGATGGACGGAGAATGACAACGGCGATCTGAGTTTGACGGATCTAGCTAATAGATCTGGGTAATAGACAAACAGATGGGATATTTATTTTATTTTATTTCTTTGATGTCAGAAAACGACTGCAAACAGAGGGAAACAATGATGGTGATGACGGCTATGAACGACGACGGCTGCGAACGACACCGACGATGGCCAGTGAAGGCGGCACGATAGACTTTGACAGTGGTGGCTGCTGCTACTGGTATATTGCTTATGCGAGATGCGAGAAGACTCGCCAGAGATGGGCGGTGACAATGGCATATGGAACCCTAAAACAAAATCCTAATTTGGCTCTGATACAATGTAACTTTCTGAGTGTATCTAATACAAAAGAAGAGTACAAATATATAGGACTACACAATGCCTATTTAGGAAAGAACTAATAAAGGAAAACAAAATTAAAGATATCAATTACATATTTACATGACTCCTAAATGGAAACAGAATATACGGAATATTCTCACAGTTGCATATATACTTCCTCTTTCAGAGACCCACAGAGGAAGGTGTCACTAACTCGAGTTGTTGTAGGAATCACTGAAAATGGGCTACGAGGGAGGGAACTAAACGGACAATTGCAGGTTTAACTACAAGACTAAAGGTATCCTCATAATCTAAGCCAACCTCTTGATCAAAGCCCTTTACCGCAAGTCTGGCTTTGTGCGTGCAATGGATCCACCAGGATTGTATTTAAGGAGAAATACCCATTTGCAACCGACAATATTCCTGTTGGGAGGAGAATGGGACCAATGACCAGGTTCCTTATCGATGTAAAGCTGAAATTTCGTCACCCATAGCCTTCTGCCATTCCTCGGATTTAGCAGCTAGAGAAAAGGCGGTAGGTTCAATAAGCGGTGAGTGAACAAGTTGAGAAGTGTAAACAGCCTTATTTTTGGATATTATTGACTTAGATCTTGCGATCATTGGATGAGTATTTGAAGGAGCATTGAGAGCACTAGTCGCAAGTGGAGGAGAAACTACTAGAGTTGATTCACATAGCAAAGAATCGGGTAAGGAGGATCAATCATTAAAGGATCAGAGATAGAAAGATGAAGTAAAACATGAAAAGAAAAGTCAGAGGTCACATTAGAAGTGGAAGAATTGGGAATAACGACAACAAGAAAGGAGAACGAGGTTGGGAAGCAGAAGGATGAGGGCCAAGAATAGATGGGTGATGACATTTGTCAAAGAACAAAAGAGGAGAAAGCCAATCATCAGAGACAGAATATGGTAGAGACATGGGATAAGGAAGAGAATGGAAAGGAATGTTCATCAAATAGAACATGCCGAGAGATGTACCATTTGTTGGATTGTAAATCAAAACAATGGTAACCTTTGAAGTTAAAAGCATAGCCTAAGAAGGCACAATGTGTAGTTTTAGGTTGGAATTTAATAGTATTATAATGTTTGAGGTAAGGGTAGCAAGTGCAGCCAAAACCTTTGAGCATAATATAATCAGGTTGCGTGCCAAAAAGAGTAAACTGTGGGGATTGCTATGAATTGAGCTAGGCATTTTGTTGAGAAGAAAAACAGGAGCAACAATTGCATATGTCCAAAATTCAAGAGGAACTTATGCAGGATATAACATTGTTAAAGCGGTTTCAACAACATGCCTATCCTTTGTTTCTACAATGCCATTGTGTTGGGGAGTTTGTGGGAAAGAGAACTGATGAAAATTTCCACAAGGCGCATGGAACTGTAATAACGCATTCTTAGAAAATTCACCTCCACAATTAGAACACAAAAACTTTATTTTAGCAGACGATTGTGTCTCAACAGAAGATTAAAAAGCCAGAAAAGTGGAACAAACCTCAGATTTATGCTTTAAAGGAAATAACCACATCAATCTGTTCAAAATCATCAACAAATAAAACTTAATATCGATATCCATTAACAAGAGGAATAAGTGCGGGACCCAAACATCACCGTGATTGAATGCCAAAGGTGCATTAGCTCTGGTATTAAAAATAGAAAAAGGAAATCGAGTCATTTTATAAGCAAACAAGACTCACAAACAGGAGTATCTTGTGAGTCGGACTTGGAAATAAATGTCTCAACCATTATTTGACGAAGAGTTTTAGCATGTGGATGACTGCAGCGGTCATGACACAATTTATTTGCTACCTTGGCACCGAGATGTGCAGTAGGTGAAGAAGAAACATCAGATGTAGGACTTGAGAGAGGAACGAGAGTCTATTTTCACTCTGGCCTCTTTATAAGGTCTTTCCTTTAAGAAGATCTTGAATAGAGAACGTATTAGCATCAAAATAGAAGGAACATTGATTATCTTGGCACAACTGATGAACAAATAACAGGTTTGAGGCTATTGATGGAACTCTTAGAATATTTTGAAGAGAGGAGGTGTGAGTCGGTGTGGATAGAGAAGCATTACCAATATGAGAAATAGGAAGGCCCTCTCTACTGCCAATGACAACATCAGTACTATGATATTCATTAGAAAGGGACCAACTCGAGAGATCAGAGGTGATATGATGAGATGCACCAGTATCATTAAGCCAGTAGCTGGGAGGAATAGATGATTTGAATGGAAGCGGCCATGGAGGCTAGTTTAGCGGAAGGATGACGGCCTTGGAAGGAGAAGTTTATCCTGTTATAGCAATCAAGAACAGTATGGCCGGGCTTGTCGCAGATTTTTAGTATAGAGGTTCTTTGAAGAAGAAGTAAATTGAGGCTTAGGTGTTTGTGGAAATGCGTGAAAGCAGTGCTACCACTTGATGAATGAAAATTTCGATTGCCGCCTTCACGACCTTTGTTATTAGAATGGCCTTTGTTGTTGTGATTTAAACCCGAAGGTTAATTGAAATTTGGTCTCGGAGAGGTGTTGAAATTCCTAGAATTGCGTGGACTAGAAGAAGAAGAAACCAATGCTATTGAATTCACAATATTCGTTTGAGTTGAAAGTTTTGCTTTGATCGAAGTTTCTTCAGTATTAAGGAGTACATGCAAATCTTGAAAAGACAGAATCTCGTTATGAGTACGGATTGCAATACTAAATGCACTGAATTCATTTGACAAACCTTTCAAAAGAACAAGATCTCATCTTCATTAAAGTGAACAACTACAACGGCCAATTTATCCCTAATTTCCTTTACTTGGTGCAAATAAGTATCGATAGATCATTGTTTTGCTTCACATTGTGAAGTTGTCTTGAGATTTAAGGTGTTAGATTGACAGATGGAAGTAAATTTTATTTCCAAAAGAGTTCAGGCATGTCGAGCGGAGGTTTGACCAACCACTAGTACAAGAGCTGTTGAAGGCAGAATTGAATTAATCAAGGAAGCAACACTTGATCTGTAGAGGTCCATAGAAGGAAAGCTGGATCAATTTCGTCAATTGATTTACATTCATCATTAACCTGTAACGTCGGAGGATGTGGATAAGATCCATCCGCAAATCGCAAGAGAGAATATGTGCCAAGAATTGAGGAGATTTGATAGTTCCATAGTATGTGATTGGAGGAATCAAATTTTACGGAAACATGATTTGCGATATTGCTGAGGATAAAGATCGGATTATGGAAGGAGGATCTATAGTAATTAGATGCACAATTGGTGGTTCTGACTGTTGAAGATGACGTCAAAGTCTGAGTCACCATTGTTAGATGGTCTTTAGAGCTCAGATACCATGAAAGAGTACATAGAGTTTCTCTCTCTCTCTCTGTGTGTGTGTGTGTGTGTGTGAGAGAGAGAGAGAGAGAGAGAGAGAGTGCAACGTGTTATTATCAATTGATTCAACTAATTACACTTGCTCATTATGTTAATTATATACAACACTCCACTCATAATTGACTTACAACAAACTATAACTAATGCTACCAAACTAATACAAGAGAAATGATTTAGTGAGTCTCCACCATTATCCCTTGTGCATACTTAATCCCAAAATATCCTCCAATACTCTTCAGATAACATCTCTCAACCTATGCTTGGGATGCGAATATTGCTCTAAGTTGAATGTCTGCCAAAAACTTTTGAACGTCAGATAAACGGTAGCAAGTTTAGCAACACCGGTCGCGTTAATTTCTTCTAAACATATCAAAATCCATTGATGTCTTTAAATCAACATAGAGATCTCAAAAACTTTTCTAGTATATCTTTAACAAACGACAAATTGCTTGTCACTAAGCATCTAATCCATACACTGTGCCGCACATGGAGTCGAAAATAAAATTTTCCTCTTCTCTAGAAGTTGACCGATGCTTACATAAGCCAATGCATTATCGATCATCACTTGTACGACATTTTCTTCCCCAATCTCTTTCACCGAAATTTTTTATTATGCTTGAAGTCTCAATTTATCTAATAAGCACTCTACCATGTGGGTTATTGACAAGAATGTTTTAATGGACCTACAGTATAACCTCTTTAAATTAATACTTGATAAATTAATAATCTCTTTTAAATAATAAAATTGTCCGGTCCCGACTCGGGCTCAACGTGCTAAAATAATAATCTCCATAAAATTATAAGACAATACATTTCAAATATTTCCTTTGTATTTTATAGGCCCTAGATATTTTATAAATTGAGTATGTATTGTCTTAGTATAGGCCCGTAAAATATTTTACAGGCCCAAGTAGTATTTGAAATGTATTGTCTTATATATTGTCTTAGTATAGGTTAATGACTTTACTACTTTATCCACTATTGAGTATGTATTGTCGTAGTATAGGTTAATGACTCACATTGAGTATGTATTGTCTTAGTATAATAAATTAATAAATATTTCCTTAGTATAGGCTCGTAAGGATTAACAAACATCATAACCTCAAATATTTTTCAAACGAACAAAACAGGTTTAGAAAGCGGTCCAGTCCTCTTTGTCGGTCACTGTCTAACAACCTTCAAGAGTTTTGATTTCTTTTGTGGCTGTTCAAGTCTTGACGAACTGAGAATTCCTTTCCATTCTGTCAACAAATTGGGGGTTATGCACTGTCTTAAAAAATCCTTCAAAACAAACGCAATGATCAGAAAAGTGAATGTGAAAAGTCAGTTAATGGTGACAACTCTTCTCTTAAAACTCTCAAAAAACATGAAAAAAAAAAAAATAAGAGATGGGTCTGAAAACTCACTCAAACCGGGTGGACTATATACTGTATTAGTATCACACATGAATCGTATGATTCATGCAATTCAGCAATTAGTTTGTGATTCATCGACTCCGTTGCGATTCAGTGTCATTTTGGATTCCGCTCAAGGTTCAAATTGTTTGTAGGGTGAAACGGATTGAACGATTTGCATCATGAATCGTATGATTTCGATGATGTTATCTGATGCAAAGAAAACTTCTTGGCCTTAGCTTCTTTTGTTGGTTCATACAATGTATAGAAATAAGACAAACAATTGTTGCCAATGGGACAACAAAAAATGTGAAAAACAATCCAAAATAAAATAAACTTTTAACTGGATCAAAAGTTACTTCCAGTCTTCAAACATAAAAAGTTATTGGGCGTCACAATGTATAGCCAACCATGTAAAGAAATTTCAACCATTCGTTCCTAGCAAAAGAAGTTTCCTTTGTGATTGAATGACTAATAAGCTTTTCCATATAATGCAAGAAGTTGCTTGTTAAAAACTTCAAAATACCATTTAATTTCTGTTTGCAAGGGAAAGTGAGGAAGATTTAATACATCTTTATTTTGAGGAGGATTGCTAAATTCACTTATATTGTATGAGTACCAGGATATAGGGAGAGAATTCCGCGCCCAACTGCACACTTTGCATTGTTGGTAAAAAATGAAGTTTTTGGATTTTCAACTCAGTTTCTAAATGGATTACATAAATCTTTTTAGATGGTTCCAAGTGGCAACGTGTTTTCTAGCATGTGGAGATTAACATCGAGTATTTGGTTGTTGAAAACCATTTACATTTGAATGAGAAATTGACATCCAATATAGCTATTTGGAATGGCGTTTTTTGATGTTTATTGGATTAGTCCCACATAGGAAAGGTTATAAACAAATCTATAGCTTATAAGATTTGATTTTTAATAAGGGTTTGGCCCTTTGGGTCATTCACTCACTTCACCTTTTGAAAGGGGGGAAGACATGAACAAAAACCACACGCGCGCGCACCGCCTTTGTCCGGCCGTGCCGAGCCGCGCTGGGCTGGGTCATTAGACCTAATCTTTTTTGCTGAATTTTTATTTGGCCTAATGGGTACACGCGACCCGCTAGTATAAACCACGACCCAATCGAATTCCTAACGAACCGAAGCCCTAACCCGAACGGTCGAAGCGCCTCCTAACGGTCGGAACCCTAACGGTCGACGCGCCTGTTCGCCAGAACGATTCGCCGGAACAGTCGCGTCTTGTGACGATTGGTCCGAAATCTAACCGTTAATGAAGCTTTTCGTTGCCTATTTAATACCAACATCGGATACGGTCTGATTCACTGAATTCCAGAATTCTTCTTCTTCATCTTCGTGCATATTTTCCATTCAAGAGAGTACAATACATAGACCTGGTTCGCCGGACTTGGAGTACGAAGTGCTTCGACTTCAAGGTGATCGTTGGATCCTGGGAGACATGCGCCAAAACATCTCGTAGCACCGAACCGAGGGTGAATTTTGTCTTAAGGAGATTGTGTCAAACACAAGCCTCGATCGATATTCTATAAGTGTATTCATCCAAAAATTAAGGCGAACAGTAAGTTCTGTGACGTCCTAGCAGTTCTTATATTTCTGAAATCATGAACAGTTTGTATAGTATAGTTCGTATTACTAACAGTGTGCATTTACCAGTGTACAATTTACAGAGACTAGTTTGCTAACAGTGTTAAGACAAAATTCATTTATCTGTTAATAGTAATCTGTAAACGTTAGTGATCTGTCTTCATATGTAATCTGTTAAAATTGATAGTAATCTGTTTACGTTAACAGTGATAATAATCCGTTTATAGTTTTTGTCTTCTACTTTGAAATTTTAATTTTAACAGTGATAGTTGTTTATGTTTTTTTTTTCAGTGGACAGTAATCTGTTTTAAGCGTTTTTTAACTTAACAAGTTTTATTCATCATTGTAATATGTGCGGTTCTGTTTCATTTTAGATAATGATTACTGAAAATTCATCTTCATCTTCTGTACCTCCCGTTCTACCATCTGTGGTTGTTGCGGGTCCGAGTATGATCCCTCCAACAGTTCCAGTGAACCATGACAAAAAACCAGAAAAGTTTAATGGAACAGAGTTTAAGCGCTGGCAACAAAAGATGCTCTTTTATTTGACAGATCTTAACCTTGCGAGGTTTCTCACTGAAAGTGCTCCAGTTTTGACTGAAGAGAACAATTATGGAAAGGGTTGCAGCAGTTGATGCATGGAATCATGCTGATTTTTTGTGCCGAAATTATATCCTCAACGGGTTGGACAACATTCTATATAATGTTTATAGTCCAATCAAGACCGCAAAAGAACTTTGACACTCTTTGGATAAAAAGTACAAGACAGAAGATGTCGGGGCAAAGAAATTTGTCATTGGTAAATTTCTTGAGTACAAAATGGTTGAATCCAGATCTGTGATTAGTAAGGTTCAGGAAATCCAACTTATCGTGCATAATATTCATGCCAAAGGTATGCCCATCAGTGAATCTTTTCAGGTTGCTGCAGTAATTGAAAAATTGCCACCGGGTTGGAAAGATTTCAAGAACTATCTCCAGCATAAATGCAAGGAGATGAAACTTGAAGAACTAATTGTTCGGTTGAGGATTGAAGAGGATAATATCAATTCTGAGAAGAAAGGGAAAACTTTTATGGTTACTAGAGCAAATGTAATGGAACATGATGAAACGTCTAATTCAAAGCAGAGGAAGCATACTACAGGGGTCTAAGATTGGACCAAAAGGTGGTATAAACAAGAAAGCTAAGTTCCAAGAAAAATGCTTCAGGTGCGACAAGATAGGACATCGCATAGCTGATTGTCGTAGCAAACCCAAAGATGGATATGCTAAGAAAAAGTTTGCGCAAGCCAATATGACCGAAGTGAAGAATCTCTCTAATGATGTTTCAGACGTGCACCTTTCGGATGTTGTGTATGAAGTGAACTTGGTTTGTTCAAATCCTAGAGAACGGTGGGTGGATACTGGTGCTACCCATCACATCTGTTCGGATAAGAAGATATTCACTTCTCTCAACGAGGTGAAGAATGGAGAGCAATTGTACATGGGTAACTCCGCGACTTCTGATGTTGAAGGGAAAGGTACAGTGGTGTTAAAGATGACTTCGGGAAAACATACTCTCAACAATGTGCTGTATGTTCCAGACATTTGCAAGAATCTTGTATCCGGATCTCTGTTGAACAAGAATTGGTTTAGACTAGTCTTTGAGTCAGACAAGTTTGTGTTTTCTAAGAGTGGAATGTATGTTGGTAGGGGGTACTTGAGCGATGGGCTGTTTAAAATGAATGTAATGACTGTTGTACCACATGTTGCTATGAATGAGAACAACACATGTTCTGCTTATATCGTTGAATCTTCTTATGTTTGACATGGTAGATTAGAGCATGTTAATTATGGAACGATAAAGAAATTAATTAACATGAATTGTTTGCCCAATGTTAAACATGATCCTAATCACAAATGTGAAGTATGTGTAGAAGTAAAAA
>NMUG010007772.1:0-11924 GCA_002855965.1 Monotropa hypopitys | reverse complement strand
TCCTTACCGAACGGACCGGTCCATCCGGAGGGTTTCCCCTCCCGTCTCTGTCATGCGGAATTCACCGTAATACCCCCGTCCGAACGACCTGACCCGACCCATCAGCCGTCCTGGCCCATTACGAGGCCCATGACGTGCGGCCCACTCACCATTCGTGAGCCCCAAGCCAACATTTCCCTATAAATACCACATCTGGGTACTGTTCACGGGATCCTGATTCAACCCTTGATCCCCGACCGCTAACCGTCCGGCCTCCTCCGTTTTATGCTTAACATCTTCTCCAAACGGTTCTAACTTAAGCATCGGAGGCCCCGTTGGTAAAACCCCACCGGCGGGCACTCACCTTTGTGCTGCAGGAGCCAAGCAGGAGAACCCCCCTTTACTTGTCTGCAGGGACCATTCTACCCTCCGGTCAGGGCCGACTCCCAGCGTCCGAAGGTTCAACAGTCTAAGAGAAGCTTCGAGCAGAACCAGGTCTCCACAAGGTCTATTTTCCTTTAGAGTAGGTGTGTGGAAGTTGGATGTATTTCGGGAATACATTTGTGTCACTTTGACGCCAAGAGACTACCATGGAGGTTCGATTTGAAGAGGCACCTGATCATCGTATCATGTAGTTGAAAGTCTTGGAAAGTTAACTAGTTTGCACGGTTTTCTTCGGGATGTCATCTTTAGAGTTGGATAGAGCGGTTGTTGTCGAGTTAGTGGTTGTTATTAGAAGTGGCTGTGAAGGGAGTAGTCGTTGATGGTTACTAAATTTTATTGGTAATATTGAATTTTGAGGTCGTACTTAGAATAAGTTGTGAGGTTCATGGTTGTTTGGGTAAGGTGTAGTTCCTAAGTTGTTAGGGTGTGCGTGAGCCTATATTATAGAGATAAGATGAAAGATGTTAGTTGTATATTTTGGTTGTGGAGTTTCTGGCTTAAGTTATATAAAATGAATCTATGTGTGCGCGTGTGTGGATTACTCTTTCCTTTGGAGTGTGGAATCGAAAGAGTTGCGTGTAAACGGAGAATTTGTGATTACTTTTTTTGAGGTAATCTATTTCGGGGGCGAAATCTTCCAGGTGAGTTGTAACACACGTGCTATTTTCTTTTATTATTTAAATGAATAATTGACATGTTCATGCTATTATATTTCATGCCGAAGTCGTTTTGTTGAGTTGTGGTTAGCCGTGTTGCGGTATCAGAATGATTTCCGGTGGGTACGTAAGATTTTGTTGAAGAGTTCTCTAAATGTTGGGAATGTTTTGGAAGAGTTTTATGAGGAAATGGTGAAAATGCGAAATTTGGCTCAGTGTGGAATTTTACCTCTGGTTTTTTGCACAACGCTCTCCAGACGCGGGCACCGGTACACACTAGCCAGGGGCTCGAGCATTGGTCATTGAAACTTATTTGCTCCAACTCCCCTCTTTACGCTTCAAATGGGTCTAAGGTGATACTATGACTTTTGCATTGATAAAAAATCAATCAGCCAATTCTATGCAGTGTGTGTGTAACAAGGTTAGGCACCAATTAACTACAGAAGTAAACTGAAGTTCGGTATCAGCATATTAATGTCCATAAAATCAACTACAAGCAATTTTCTGAAAATGTTCCACATACATAGCCAGTAACAATGACAACAATAGCCATGTTACTGCCATAAAAACTTCGATACGTAGAGGAAGGACAACAGACAGAGATGTGACTATTGGTTATTTCCATTAAAGCATCATCATGCTTTCAACTCCTACCAATTTTCTGAAAATGTTGCACATGCATAGCAAGTAACAATGACAACAATAGTTGAAAGCATCATCATGCTTTCAACTCCTACGGATTGTTGCACAAGGTATAAGAATCATTTCAGAATTGATATCACACCAACCTTTAGCAAAACCTTTGTCGATAGCATCCCTGTAGTTCCCTTGTGCATAGTATGCAAATCCTAGCCGACTGTATGCCTTGCTATAACTGGGGTTTATTTCTATGGATATAAGACAGTCCCTGATTGCTTCTGCATATTGATGGTTCTGGGTGTAAGCAGCTGCCCTGTAAAGTGTATATTCCATTAGCCAATCAAGGACAAACAGAAAATACCAAAACTTGCAGTGATCGACCAAACAGAATTAACCAATCCATTTTCTTTCAATTCACTAGGTTACGATCTATTCTGGACAAACATTCAATCACCAGCTCAGCAATATATCCTTAACCCTAAATTGTCAGACAATTTAGACTGACTATATATCTGCAGTTGATGTTTTGCTCACAAAAAAAACATACTTGGGCCACAAAGACAGATATCAACAACATAACTCATGTAGTCCCCAAGCATTAAGGGTATGGGTAGAGGAAGGATTGGAGGCATAACTAACATTTGGCAATATGCACAAAGTGGTTGCTCTCATAAAACCATTGAAACAATTGTCCACCTATACCGTCAAAAACCAAGGAGCTAAAGGGACATTTTGTTGTAAAATCATACCCCAAAATTAAATTCAAAAGGCATCAGAGAGAGCAGACTCAGAGATCAAAATCATTTTTTGTGCACATTATTATACTTCATTCAGCATCCAGAACATCAGTATTGCACAAAGCCACAGAGATAGATATCGATGTCTCAAAATACAAAACTAGAATAACTGGATTGAGCTAGCATTACTAATAAACATAACGGACAGTTCTACGAATGATTGTCAAAGCACCTATAATTCAAGTAATAATGGAATATCATACCAAATGGTATAGTATGGAAAGAAAGGAGCAACGACCAATACTGCACTCTCAAATTACAACCAAGGCCTAAACCCAAAGCAAAAATCATAAAATTCGTCTATATATACTGGGTCTGCACCTGTTGCAATAGTAAACAGCATTATCTTCACGAAGTGAAATAGCAAAAGTATACAGTTCAATTGCATCAGAATACAGCTTTGACTGCATCGCACTGTTACCTGTACAGAAAAGGCCAATATTACTATACAAATGAGCTTGTATAAAACCCGAAAGGATGAAAAGCAAATAATCACAAAACTGGAGTATAAGAATTAAGAAATCTGAATGCATAACATGGATATAAAGAGAATAACCACCGTGCAGAAAACATAATCATACTAGTTTTGAGAAACAATCAAGTTATGAACTTACGTTTTTGAAAAATCACTGGAAGACGCTACAACAAAGCAAGTACACATCAAAATAAGTAACTTCCAGGTGATAAATAATCCAAAATTAAAATACCTTGTGATTTAAATGTCTCGGAAAGAGTTTTCTCATCAAATGTCTGGCATCCTGATTTTTGCATCTCCTGCATTTCAAATGTTTTTTTGACTCATCAACAGATGTGCAAGGACAAATAAGAATAGCAAGGATATTGTAATAAGAAAAAGAAGAAACACCTAAAAAGACAGAGAACGTAAATTGCAATCCTGTCAGTTACGCAAGAAAAAAATGACAAAGGGACAGAAGTACAATAAATTGAGTCAGATTTATTATATCCATCCACAATATGAATTGATTAATCGAGGATATAAGGATATATGAAACAGACCAGAAGCAGAATACAAGTTTCTTTCAGCCCCAAATCAAACATGTTTATTCATGACAAGCCAGAGAAAATTACTAGCTTAAGCAGCTTCAAAGCTAAGAGAACCACTATATACCGTCTATGATATTGGAATCTAGTTCAAGACATGTTATTGAGTAGGGTATGATTTTTCAACAACCTCAAGCCTCTATAAGTTGAATCAAGCTTCAAACTTTCCGGAGTTGAGTTCCTTCAGGCTGGAGGGAATTAATGTGGTCCACACACTGAGCCTGCATGCTCTGGGAAAATTAATATTCACCTTGAACAGCTCAATAGTGTCATTAAAAGGGGCAAGAATATTGAGCATACAACTCACCAATTGTGTCTCTTGTTTAAAAGAAAAAATAAGTAGGATTTCGGGCTGGTTTGGAGGTGCTAGAGTACTATTTGAAGGAATCAGATCAGCGTCCAAGTTAATGTATAGTTTTGTTTCAAATACAAGATACTCTTTTCTTTTTCCTTTTTGTCTTTTATCTTTGGCTAGCATAGAAACATGACTACAAAAAGGACGGGAAGCAGATAACGTGAATGCAATTCACTTTACATTAGATGATGACGAAGAAGATGATTTACATGAATAGTAGTACAAATTAAACTCAAGCTACCAAAAACTCTTATTCAATGGATGCATCAAAAAGCATATCAATAAGCATGTGATCATACCATTACAGCATTGCGAAATAAACGGGTTGCTCTGTCCAGTAGGACCTGGTCGTCATGCCCATCAGATGTAGGCTTGAAATAATGAAATTTTTCAAGTGCACCAAAAAATTGCCCAAAAAGTTCATCTTCAGAAACTCCTGTCATATACATGATGAATAACTACAAACTAGTACATATAAAACAATAACTATCAGAATATCAATGAGAACTTTTATCATTCTTTTTCAGTAGTGATATTAAACTTATAAAGAGGGAAGCAACACATGTACAAAAAAGGAAAAAGAGCCAACAATTCGATCAGTAAAGCCTATACACCGAAAATTAAAAAAAAAAGGAGAAAATTGCAAATAAGAACAAAGACTCTACAAAATCCCCAAAGATCCTAAAAAGATCCACACACACACACACACCTTCCTTCCTCCACCTATAAAATATAGACCAATAACCTACTTAAGTTTCAAATCGGCTTCTCCACGCCTTGAAAAGTTCTTCTGTGTTCCCTCCATAAAAACCACCACATATGTAAAGGAGCAAGTCGCCTACCAACTCTACTTCCACTCAAAACGAGCATACTCCCTTCTACACAAAGCATCCATGCGTACCAAAACGAGCTAGAATAAATGCCCAATTTCCCTAGCCACCGCACAATAAAGAAAAAGATGAGAAAACATTTCTCATCCCATTTTTACATACAACATGGAACACTTAGTAATCACAATTACCCACCTCTTTCTAATAAGGTTATCAATGCCAAAGACTTTCCCATGAGGCCTGAACTGACATTAGCCCTTCCAAGAAACACCCCATCCATCTTTCCCAACAATGCTCCCAAAAATGACAAAAAAAGATTCTGATTTATCTGCAACACAACTCAAAGAGTCCTTTCACTCATCAAAGCCTCCAGAAAACAAGAGAAATATTCCACCCAATCTAGAAAAATCTTTCGCAAACCAATGCAAAACCACAACCTCGCCATTACATGAAGATCATTCAACACCGAAGCCTCCTGATGGGTCAAGCTCCCCCACACCCATTAACAGTAGAACTTCACCCTATCACTCCGTCCAACCTTATAGCTAATAAATTTCATTCTTTTTTCTGAATAAAGATAAAGAAAAAAAATGAATAGAAGGGTGGGAGAAAGAGAAAGAAATCAACAAGTTAGATAAGTCTCCTTCCCAAAGATGACCAATCACCTCCAACGGTGACGAATCACCTCGAGAAGTGTTTTTGCTACCACGACTCTCCTCCAATAGCTATCTCTTTCACAAGAAAAATGTCCAATCCACTTGCCCAACAATGCTTTATTTAAAATAGCAAGCCTCTAAACCCTAAGCAT
This sequence comes from Monotropa hypopitys, assembly GCA_002855965.1. NCBI lineage: Eukaryota > Viridiplantae > Streptophyta > Magnoliopsida > Ericales > Ericaceae > Monotropa > Monotropa hypopitys. Next base: position 6,354 of record NMUG010007772.1, on the reverse strand, counting down.
CCCTTCCTAACTGACAGAGCACACTATGGCCAAATCCACAAGGTGAAACTTGATTCTTTCCCTACACCCCTCAAACATGTCCATCAAGCCTCTGGCCTAACCACTAGTTGATTCTTCAAACTTGTGCATCAAATCCCTTGCACAGGTCCCGAAGTCAACTGCATATGCACTAAGATTAGACTATGTTTCTTGACATCGCAGATATGCTATACTAATAATCACAAAAACGCAGTTGCTAAGGCATAACACTGCCATTTCTGTGTGAACTAAAAGCAAAAGAGAACCATAACATAGAAAAGTGCATATACAAGAGAAACTGGAATAAAAAATGCTGGTTGATATAAATCTTGGACTTCTTCTGATTTAAGAAAAGATCAACAAAACACAGTATGCTGGCAGAATGTTTGCAAAGCTTTTGAATGAGTTGTTATGCAGCTAGGGTAGCCTTAAATATTGCCTACCAATTCCACCACCATAAATACTAGCAGTTGGGCCACCCACGTTGTGGGTGTGCAAGTGAAAGTTAGAGGGTAATTTTGGAATGTGCAAGTGGAAGTTAGAGGGTAATTTTGAAAGAAAAAATTGACAGGATGACAAACACCAAATGTGCTCCCCCTTTATATATTAGAATAGATGTTGCACAATGAACCATCTACTGCTTAGCTCTTGTTGATTGTTTGTTTAAACAGATTTCTCTAGCTAATGAGTTCATGGCCATTCTTCTTCCGTTTATCAACTTCACTTTTTCTTTTACAATGAGGAGCCTCCAGATTCTGTCTATTGCTTATCCTTTTACATGCATTGCAACATACTGGAGGTTTACCCTTTTCTAGTAAGAAGGAGAGGTCATTAGGTTAGGAAACCCATATGGAAGTATGAACACCGTAAAACAATGGATTCCAAAAAAGAAAGGTTGAATTTTATCCGACAGACACCTGTCGAGGAATCTCCTCTTACCCCATATTCGATCTCAATAAAGAGTTTGCAATCTATTCACAATTTCATTAACGCAATCATCTCATTAATTTGAAGGCGGGGAGATATCCAAAGATTCCAAACAGCCTTTGACCAGACAGCAGCAAACGGCTTTGTCGTAATTGGCTTCATTCTTCTCATTTAAGCAAAATATTAACACAATTTATTTTCCATGCTGTCCCTGGCTTGAGAACAAGATCCACTCTCTCAACTCGAAGCCAAGAGAAGGACAAGGCATTTTTACAGAAAGCAATAATAAAAATAAAAGGTATCCCATAATACTCACTTGGCGCACAAGGTGAGTTATGTAACCTGATCAGAAACAGTATCTAGAAAGGGTAGTTTTCGTTTACTTCCCTCCCAGAAGCATGGCCATTGGCAAGTTCCGATATGCAAAACGTCTTATCAAAAGCAAATTTGTACGCACCAGGCTTCTAGAACTTCAACAAAACACGGAATATCATCCATTCTTTCACACGATAAATCAATTTGCAGGACACCTATGTAATCCTCGCCTTCCCCAAAGCTGGTTGGGGTTATTAATGTTTGTATATCATGTCGGGAAAACATCTCATGTATACTAAAAGAGAGCCCAGTTGTGGGAAGAATGGATGGCATGATCAAGGTGAGATTGGGATCCCACTTAATTCAGCAGAATATAAGTAGGTTGTGACCCAGTGAGCCGTGTCTCTTTAGGGCATCACCCTCCCATGCATGAAATAAAAATAATGATTTTGCGTGGGCCATCCAAATTAGGGTTACAATCATTCAGAACTCCCCCACTGGCCACATCCATCACTTCAGCAGGAATAAAGTGGGATTGCACTTTTAGCGTCTCTCTAGAGCGTTCACTCCCATGTGCCCCACAAAGACTATATAAGGATTTAATGAATACAATTACAAAAAAGAGACTTACCTGAGGTGTGAGCCTCCCTTGCCCAATGCTCGCCCTGATAAAGTTAATGAAACAAGATGAAATCCAAGTAATTTGTGCTTTATAATCAAACAAAATAAATCAAAAGATCATACAGCACTCCTATATCTGTGGCCATATTTGGAAGTTTACAATTATTTATATCACAACAGGAATCCTACCAAAAGCTTCATTTTTTACATTACAATACAATATTGCACTTCCAGTAAATTTTAAGCCTTTAGTGAAGACAGTAAACTCAAATAACTCAACAACGTAAATACTTGAAGCTTTGTTGGTTTAAAATCATGTAATCGCAATCATACCAAAAAAATATTAAATCGTAAGACCAATCAACAACCATGTAAATTTTCCAATGCTTGAACCTTAACAAAGAGAGAGAACCATGTCATCATTGCATGAAACGCGTCTCTAAAACCACAAACATGTTATTCTGTGTTGTCTCTGTTCTACCACACTTTTCTTGTTATATTTAAGGGAATCAAAATTCATGGAGAAGAGAATCGGGATTCAGAATTGGGTGCACATCCTAAATAAGGCACATCAGAAAAATATAGTGCATAGGATGAAGTATAGACCATAGTTTGTGATGTGTCCGAATGATTAACGTCAGAAGCATTCTCAGATGAAGTACTTGGTCCATCTGCTGAAAATGTTTCATGACTCAGATCTGACTTATGTTCCTGTTTTCCACTTGCTTCACGTGAACTGAATAGGTTAACCAGTAAATCAGAATCTTCCCGACACTCAACAGAAGAAGGGTCAATCTTAAAGACCTCTGTCAAACACTCCTTAGCTACCTCAAGACCTTCAAGATCGACACCAGGAGTAGGTTCAACTGCACCAGAGAAACAGCTACTATAAGCGAATCAGAAACCCAATGCATATTTGAAAGTATTCGCACAATTGTAAACAAGCAAAGTGACGATAAATCATCAATGCTATGACAGATTAATGGTAAGCTTTGGGCCGATGATCACATTTCTTGTAGGCAAACCAAAGTTAGTAGTATTAAAGGTACCAAAGTCTTCCGACAGACAAAATGATTACTAGATGGACGTCAGTTCCCCCAGAATACCTTGTCCACCAGATACGATAAGGGTGAGTGACGACAATATGTGATACAGATATACAAATATAAATGTATTTACGCTTTCTTCATACACTTTATATTGATGTATACAGACTAATCAATATTTTTCATGCTTTACTATAGTTTCAGAAGTTTCATAATTTTAATGTCTCTCCAGCAAGGGCATCTCTTCAAGTCTACCGTGGACATAAATTGTCTATTAAGAAAACAAAATATTACTAAACTCAAGTAGAAATATAAGAAGCATAATCGTCAAGGGTTCTACACGAACTATTAATATATTGGGCGACCACCTTAAGAATTTTAGTGTTTGTAGGTCTCTCCTACTTATGTTGTTTCTCTTTCTGTTGAAGTCATCACTTAAGAGTGATTTATTGCTTCACAAATGAGGCAGGGAGAACTTTAAGAAAATAGTATTTTTATTTTAACTAGTTTAAAATTAATATTTTATTAGGTATGTTCCAATTTAGCATAGATTTTATAGAAATATTTTTTTATCTGAAACATAAGCAGACACAGCGAAGCTAAACAGAGCAAACCAAAACAGAAGCAGGGATGGAATATGAATCAATTCAACTATGCATGCATAGAAAAAATAAAACGAACATGAATCAAAAAGTGCAGCACCATGATATACGTGGAAAATCCCTAAATATGTAAAAACTACGGGAATGAATCAAGCACTATAAATTATGACTTACTGAGCCAGCACTTACAAGATAACCCACGACGTTAAGACTCCACCTAACGCCTCTAAGTTCCCTTTGCCGAATCCATGTACACCGCTTTTGTACTTGATCGACACAACCGCGACTCCACATGCCTCCTGGTTGATTTTGTTGAAAACTTCAACTATGAACCTCTTTGAAGTTGACGAAAAACGCTCCTTGGATGTTTTTAACAATCCATATGAACTTCAAAGCAAATCTCTAATCTTGGGTGTTTAATCCTAAAACATACCTCACAAATATAACCCTCAAGAATAATATAAAAATCTTGTTTTTTATCTCTCTAATCAACCTTTTAATGTCTCTCTACGGTCTCTTAAAACTCGTATAAGAGACATATAAAGAATTCCCAAATCAAATAAAGGAAACCAGTCATTTTTTTCAATTCTGCCTAAAGTCGCTCGAGGGCCGCTCAAGCGACCTTGTCCGCTCGAGTGGATGTTTGATCCGCTCGACTCCAGTGCGTTTGAGAGGTTCTGATTGCTGATTTTGCCTAAATTGGTTCAGAACTCGCTTGAGCGACTTTTGAACATCTTGAACACTTTGTAAAGCCTTCTTGATGCTTCCTTATGATGTATAATCAAATCCTCTTCAACCCAAATCAAATCATTGACTATAGAAGACTCAAAATAAGGAAAACAAAACATATTACATAACCGCTTCATATTCTTTTCACTTTCCTAAACAGTCGCTTCTATAATTAAAGATTACAACTCAATTAATAATATTTTGTCAATCATGAGAAATTGTCGATATACCAAAATATCAAGCCTATTAAATTTTGAACCTAACAATCTCACTCTTTGACATTTTTATGACAAAATATATACAATAATAATACTTGCCTAAAATAGACTTGTTGAGTGAAAATCTTTCCTGCAAATTACAGCTCAACATCCAAACACATTAGGCCATAAATAATCATTTATCCCCCTTTTTGTCATAAACTGACAAAGGAAAGTGAAAATGTGCAAATAAGCACAAAGAAGTAATGGAAAGAATAAACATAGAGGCATAATAAACAGAATTAATCTTCCTTGATAAACTTTTCTCCCCCTAAATAAAGTAGGAACCTTTAAACATGGTATGCATATAACTTGGAAACCACTCTCCCCCTAAAATATGCAATACTAAAATAAGATGCAATAAATATGCAAATGAAATCTTATCTATGAGATGGAAAGCTATAATGACATATACTCCCCTTTAAAATGGAATCCATCACTAATGAATAGAAAATCTCCCTCTAAATATATGCATGGATATAGATATAGAAATAAACATGAATTTCTAAATTTATTAAGAGAGACTTCAAATTAAACTCATATAAATCACTAATAAGATTTACATCATTCGATATGATATGTATGCTCACACTTTAATCATATTTTATTATCCTAAAAGCATAAATAAAAACGTGAATGCTCATAAAAGGGACAAAAAGTGTGTGTGTGCAAACATTAAAAATGAAGCTCAAGGACCTAATCCATTATGGGATCTAATTTACGAAATAACATTCAATATTCATAAAAGTTCTTTTTAGATCACCATGAAATTTATATCCTTTTCAACTTTGTCGTAAATATTTTTTTAATTGCACTCATTGGCAGCTTTCACATACAAGAATACAGTGGCAAGGACCGGATATCATATAAAATTGATGATTTTAATTTTCATGATTTTTTTTCTCGGTAGTTCATCCGCTCATTTCCTCAAGTTAATTATGCACCAAAAGAGACTCGACTAATTTTTTGTCAATTCTCCTTATAACGGAGAACTTTGATCCCAAATGTGAAGATCCGAACATATTTATTTAAAATGTTGATGTGAATAATGTCCCACAAATGAGTTTCATTGTATGAATTTATGTATCAAGGAGAATAAAATTCAATTAATGCATGTCCACACATATAATCCCAAAATGGAACTGTTCTAAAAGGCCCCGCCTAGGCGCTAGGTGGTAGTCGTCCGCCTAGGTGCCGCCTTGGTGCTAGACGGTAGTCGTCTGCCGCGATTAAGAAGAAATATTATATATTTGATAACAAAATCAAATCAAACAGAGCCACATTTGCCCGCCCGCCTAGAGCCTATATTAAATTAGGGAAAGATAGGACTAATTTGAAGAAACTTAACGAACTTAAAAATTTCAAAAATAACTAAATCAAATCAGAAATTTTTTTTGAATTTTTATTTTGAAGCAATAACACAATATAAATAAAATCTACCTAATGCAATGAGATGCAATAATCTAAATGGTGGGAGATGTGGTAGGAATTAAATCCTTTCCTAACCCAAATTTCCTTATTTTGACTTTATTCTCTTTAATTATGGATTTGGGCACATATCTCGTATTACCGCTAGCGATTGTCGTACCCATGTGCCCTCGGTACTTGACATGTGACTCGTGCCTTCGGCACTTCGTTTGTGACTCACGTCTTCAACACTTGACATTTGAGTAGTTGTTTCGGCAAACGCACTAAATAAAGAGTAGCATACTCCATCCATTAACATAATTGTTTATGAAAACTATTTTTTGAAATTGTAAATAGTACTTTACAAAAAATATTATATAAAAACAAATTTAGAAAAGTATTTGAAAATAACATTTTACATAAGTATTTTAA
>NMUG010007771.1:0-11925 GCA_002855965.1 Monotropa hypopitys | reverse complement strand
GACGGACATCATAATCCGGAGCCATAGGGATGGATGGAATGTCCAGAGCCACGGAGTGGTCGGCTGGTTATAACCAAGCCCAAAGCTTGCACCTGCCGGAGCCACGATCGTCATTACAGCGACCCGGCCAAGCCAGACGGTCGGTATTGAGAGGTGGGTAGACAATCCAGAGCCATGGGATGGACGGTCAGGTTATAACCAAGCCCGAAGCTTGCGCCTGCCGGAGCCATGTGATGGACAGACATCATAATCCGGAGCCATAGGGATGGATGGAATGTCCAGAGCCACGGGGTGGTTGGCAGGTCATAACCAAGCCCGAAGCTTGCGCCTACCGGAGCCACGATCTTGGGTCCTAAAAGGAAAACGACAGGCACAAGGTAAAGGAACGAACATATTTCATTTATAAATAAAATCTAACAAGATTGGGGCTATGAGGAACCGTTAGTAATTCAGTGAGCTGCCGGACTATGGGATTACGGGGACATTCTCTTCGGCCTGATGTGCCTGGGCGGCATTGGGTCTGGCAGCCGGAGTCCTGCGCCGATCGATCCATTTGTCAAGGTGGCCCTGTCGGACCAGATGCTCCATATAAGCTTTGAAGGGGAGGCAGGCCGTTGTGTAGTGGCCTTTCTCCTTATGGTAGGAGCAATAGGCCTTTTCGTTGGGATGTCCTCCCCCGATCTTGTGATCCAGCTCCTTGTAGAAGGGCTCGTCTCTGATCTGCCGGAGGACAATATAGATAGGCTCCGTGAAAACTGTAGTCTCCGCCACATAGTCCTTCGATTTTGGCGCCCTTCTTTCTCCCGCCTTCACAACATTGACTTGCCTCCGGTTGTGCTGAGCAGGGGAAGACCGTGCCTGAAGGGGTCGTACGGAAGCTCGCTCCGCCAGGAGGTCCTCCAGCTGGCAAAACTTGTCGATCATCTGCATGAGGTCGTCCATGTTCTCCGCAGGATGGAGCATGAGCTCCCGGAGCATGGAACTTTCGGATTCTAGGCCCAGTTTGAAGAAAGATGTGGCGACCCCCTGGTCGCAATTCTGGATGTCATTGTACAGCTCCCAGTAGCAGTCGGCGTATTTCCGGAGAGTCTCGTCCGGTCGTTTCCTGAGGCTGATCAGAGAGTCGACCTCTTTCCTCTGCTTGCCGCTGGTGACGAAGCGGGCAAGGAAGGCCCTCTCCAGATCTCTGAAGCTCCGGATAGACCGGGGGGAGAGCTTGTTGAACCAGAGCGAGCCTTGGGTGCCAAGGCTCGTGGGGAAGACTTTGCATAGGACGGCGTCACTTGAAGAGTAAAGTGCCATGATCTGCCAAAAATAGATGACGTGGGTGTACGCATCAGTCTTTGGATCATACCTGGCAAACTTTGGCAGACTGAAACCAGGAGGAAGGGTGGCCGAATCAATGGTCCGAGAGAAGGGAGAAAGGCTGAGCTGCTCTAGGCGAGCATCGACGGCCTGAAGGGCCTGCCCAGTGGGTTGATCGGCATGGTGGTCCCTTCGATGCTCCCTTTTGTCGTCGTCCGAAGCCGGAGAGCGGTGACGGTGCCTGTCCTCCCGGCGGTGGTGTTTCTTCCTTTGACGAATGTCGTCTTCTGGTTCTGGCCGGAGGTCATGAAGGTCGCGTGGGCGGACCTCAATGAATTTCCCCCTTCGTATATGTACAGTGGAACGGATGATATCCCTAAGGATCGTCCATTAGAGGGGGATTCGTGGCGTCTGGGGCGCCGTCCGCCATTCTCCGGCTGAGTTGTCCGGCGCTCCTGCCCTTCGGCTACTCCCTTCCCTTTGCGCTCTCTGTCTTCATTTGATCAGTGTCGGTGTCGCCGCTGCTCCGAAGATCGCGAGGCCGAGTCCGCAGCGCCGGCCATCCTGGCTACCTGGTCCTGGAGCTGCGCAATTTCTACGTCCATCTCCTTCAGCATCAGATCCATGGCCGCTGCATAGGCCGACCCGAGCTCCGGTGTCAGTCCAGAGGGAGAGGCAAAGAGCCCCAGGGAGACGTGCGGCTGCTGCGGAGGGGGGGACCAAGGGGGAGTGTGGCATCCTAGTTTGTCGGTGAGGCATTCGCGTCGTCCATGAGGGGAAGCTCGGAAGTTCTAGAATGGGGCAGATATCAGGTTTCCACTAAGGCAGGGGTTAGCCACGTCCCACTGTGAATGCCAATTGTAGTGGCTAACTTCTGTCGGGTGCTTTCTTGACTGCTGGTCCTCCGGATACTGGCTGTCGGACTATGAACCGGAGGCTTGCGTGGTCCCTGCAAACGATAAATAGATCTCCCTGCTTGGCTCCTGCAAAAAAGAGGTTAGTGCCCGCCGGTCGGTCGTGACCAACGGGGCCTCCGATGCTTAAGTTAGTCCCTTTTTGTGGAAAAGGCAGAAGCAAAAATGCGGTGAGGCCGGGCAGTAGCAATCGGGGATCCCCCTCTCGTGAACAGTACCCCTATGGGGTATTTATATGAGAATGTTGGCTTGGGGCTCAAGAATGGTGTATGTGCCGTACGTTATGGGCTCCTTCGTGGGCAGGAACGACTGGTGGGCCGAGCCGGTTGTACGGACAGGGCCCCGGGGGCAAGTGCCCAAGGCAGTGTCGGAGGGTTGAGCCTCCGCCAGAGGGCCGGTCGGCTAGGGAGCGGGACCCTTGCTATAGGGACATTGTTGGTGTTCTACTGACCAGGTTGGTAGACGGCGGTTAGCGGCCGGGGACACAGCGAACCCTCCTGACAGAGTGGTTTTTATGGTTAGTCCTTCTACCAAAGGTCCGTAGTTCCGACAGGTCGGGGATGTCGGAGGGTCCTCAGGGCTTAAAGGAATGGCCGACGCTTAATAACGAGTTCGGTCCCTCGGGGCATAGGTCCGGCCACCACAGGATACATTGAGAACTTCGAGGGATTTCAACCCTCAAGTAGCTCTAGACCCTATTGGAGCCATGAATTGGGAAGAAATTTGAGGATAACTTTGAGAGCCAATACTTTCCAAAGTCCGATCGTGATCAGCTTCGAGAGAAGTTCGAGAAGTTGGAGCAGCATTATATGTCAGTGTCCCAATATGCCATCAAATTCCAGGCAGTATCCCAGTTTTCTCCAGACTTAATAAAATCGGAGGGGAGGAAATGCAAGCAGTTCAAGAAAGGACTCCACTCATCGGTCCAATGACTCGTCGTGAGCAAAAGGATCCAACACTTTGTGGACATGGTCGAATGTGCTAGGATCATAGATTAGAAGAGGGAGCAGAGCAAAGAGGTTCGAGTTTGGGAGCCGAGAAGGCAAATATCAGGTTCCAGTTCATCTTCAGGCAATTTCGGGAGGAAGAGGCAACATGAGCATTCTCATTTCTCTAAGGCAATGTTCGAAAAATCGCTAGGCGCTAGTCGGGCGGCCGATGGGGGACTAGCGACTAGGCCGATTAATCGGGGATTAATCAGGGACTAGAGATTAGTCGGATTTTGTATTTTTTATTCATTTTTTAAAAAGAAGATGTGTAATTATGCATATGGATAGAGCCAATACATATAGCCACATTAAGATCCACTGTTGATACCAGTGTCCAAAATTAAGAACAATAATTCGAAATTAAGAACAATGTGATACTAAATACACTGTACACAGTTAGCATTATTCATACATTGTACACAGTTAACTTAATACACTGTACACACATTGTACACAGTTAACCAAGAAATCCCAATCTGTTGCTCCAAAAAATAATGGCTACTAAAATATACATATGCGTATTACATATTAAACTGCATACACATTATACACACAGTTGATGACTAAAGAACCCCTAATCCCCCTGACAAAAAAATGACTAAAGAACCCCTAATCCCCCTCCCCTCCCTCTCCCTCCGACTAAAAACCCCTAATTTTCCCCCGACCAAAATCCACAATCGCTGCAATTGCTGATTAATCGGTACGCCCCAAGTAATCCCGATTAATCCCTGCAATGCCGACTAATCGTGACCAACCCAATTAGTTGGCCGACTTCTTCTGGCGACGGCAACGGCCAGGCGGTGGGCGCTTAGCCCCCAAAAGCTGGGCGGGGAGGGTCCGACTAGCGATTAATCGAGGATTAATCGGCCAACTAGGGGGATTTTTAGAACACTGCTCTAAGGGACAGAGTTCTCAGCTTAGTGTTGGCTATCTTGGAGTTTCTGCAAAGACTCAAGTGATATGTCACCGATGTAACTAGCCGGGACACTATCGTTCGCAGTGCCCCTAGTTGACTTGCTTTGATTGCGTCTAGTTGGGCCATCTATCCAGAGGGTGTCCGTTGAAGGATGGAGGTCGTAGCGAGGCAGGGTCGGTTCAGCAGACCCATTCTGGTTAGGGTTTCTCACATGCTTATGGACAACATTAGCATTTTCAGATAGGTCCAGATTTATCAGGTCAGAGTTCCAGAGTTGACCGTTCAGGCTCTTCGGGAGCAGGTTAGTGCGGTGGTTTGGGTCGCGGCCAGGCTACGCAAGGCAGAGCATACGCCATCCCAACAACTAAACTACCAAATGTGTCTTAGCAGCCGGAGACCTTCGTCGTCCGGGGTACTTTTCTTATTTATAACTCCTGGGCTAATGTTCTTATTGATTCTGGTGCATCACATTCATTTTTTGCTACATTCGCATCTGCATTAGGGTTGGAATTGGAAGAGTTAAGTCTGCCATTGTTATTTGAGGCTATAGTGAGAGGTCGGGTTTCTCTAAATTGTATTTTTCATGGATGTCATTCAACCATTACCGATCGACGGTTTATTTTCGACTTCATAATTTTGGGAATGTCAAGTTTCGATCTTTTCTTGGGTATGGATTGGTTGTCTACCTTCCACGCCTCTATCGATTGTCATCGTTGGTGTGTACTTGTCCAAGCTCCTGAGGGATACTTCTTCTATTTCTATGGGGAGCATCGAGAACCCCTTGAATCAAGCTTCCTAAAGAATGGGATTCCATTAGCTGCTTATTGTCCAGCTTAGTTCTAGACAATGACACTCCAATTGTGGAGAATTGTTGATGGATATTTGCGAGTTTCCGGTCGTCTTTCCAAAATAATTGTAGGGTCTACCTACTGAAAGGGAAGTATAGTTTTCTATTGATTTTTGTCGGAAACAACTCCTATCTTCGTTCCTCCTTATCGCTTCGTGTCGACCTAATCGTAGGAATTGAAAGTCCAGTTGCAGGAACTGTATGATTTGAGATTTATTCGTCCAATTTTGTCATCGTGAGAAGATCCATATCTCTTTGCAAAGAATAAGGATGGTTCATTGCACCTATGTATAGATTATAGTAAGCTAAATCGAGTTACAATATTGGGTGAAATGGTCTCTGAAGTCGCTGAATGAGCATTTGACGCATATCTGATACCAAGAATCATCGAGTTATTCGATCAACTTCAGGGTTCGACATATTTCTCCAATGTTAATTTGTGATCGTGATATCATCAATTGCGTGTTCGCGCTGAGGATGTTCCAAAGACATCTTTTCGTACACGCTATGGACATTTTAAGTTCGTTGTTATACCATTCAGGATGGCAAATGCACCGACTACTTTTATGGATCTTGTGAACTGTATCTTCTGTCCCTATTTGGATAGTTTCATTGTAGTCTTTGTAGATGACATTCTTGTGTATTCACGTTCGGAGGAAGAACAACAAGTCCATCTTCGGGTTGTTCTTGAAATATTACAAAAGCGTCAATTGTATGCCAATATTAGAAAATGAGAATTTTGGCTTCCCGAAGTGAAGTACTTAGGCCACGTTGTATCCCGTGATGGGGTATCCATAGACCCTAGCAAGATTAAAGCCATTTTGTTATGGCATCATCCGAAGAATGTATTCGACATCTACAATTTCTTAGTTCTTGTGGGTCATTACGAGTGATTTGTTTTGGATTTCTTTCGTTTGGTGGCAACTATGATGCGCTTGACCCATAAGGGTATCCGTTTGATGTGGGATGATTCTTGCGAAGCGACATTTAAAGGATTGAAGAGGAGGCTAACTTCGGCATCAATCCTCTTTGTGCCCGAGTGCGAAGTCGGATATACCATTTATTGCGACGCGTATCACAAAGGTTTAGGTTGCGTGTTGATGCAAGCAGGGTGAGTTGTGGCTTATGGTTCAAGGAAAGTTGAAGGATCATGAACGAAATTATCCAATGCGCGATTTAGAGCTCGCAGCTATCGTGTTTGCGTTGAAGAGTTTGAGAAACTATTTGTACGGTGAGAAATTCGAGGTCCTTTTCGATTACAAAAGTCTCAAATATATTTTCACTCAAAAGGAGCTCAACTCACGTCAACGTCGATGGATAGAACACTTGGAGGACTACGACTTCGATTTGCAATATCACCTAGGCAAGGCAAATGTGGTGGCGGATGCTTTGAGCCGGAAATCATCTCATCTTGCAAGTTTAGCAGTTCGCAATTGGAAATCGGTTGGAGAATTGGGAGCGTATCTTATGCATTCCGAGAAGTTTGAACAACATGCCACCTTGTGCAACTTAATGATTCATTCTGAGTTATCGTAGCGGGGTGTCGAGACACAACCCAATGACGAAGAAGCGACGGCCTTTCATTACAAGTTCCTTAATGGTGAAGCGTCTCAAGTATGGATGATTCATTCTGATATAAGCCTTCGATTCTATGGCCGATTGTTCGTTCTGTCTTCATGTCGGGCAGAGATTCTTCATGAGTTTCATCACTCTCTCCATTCATCATTCATCCAGGCAGAACCAAGATGTATCACGATCTTTGTCGTCCGTTTTGGTTGCCGGGTATGAAGAGGGATGTCGCTATGTTCGTTGCAAGGTGTCTCACTTATCAATAAGTAAAGGCTGAACACTAACGACCGATCGGATTGCTTCAACCTTTGTCGGTACCCGAGTGGAAATGGGAGCATGTCACAATGGATTTTATTTTAGGTTTGCCGAAATTGCCTAGTGGGCACGATGTCATATGGATTATAGTTGATCGTTTGATGAAATCGGAGCACTTTCTGCCAATCCGTATATCACGATTCGTGGATTCATTGAGCCGATTTTATGTTCGGGAGATTATTTGCTTGCATGGTGTCCCTTCATCGATAGTATCCGATCGGGATCCTCGTTTCACATCTTGTTTTTTGTGTAGTTTGCAAACGGCTCTTGGGACAAAGCTTGTATTTAGAATTGCATTTCATCTGCAAACCGATGGAAAATCGGAGAGTACAATCCAAATCTTAGAAGATATGTTGCGTACTTGTATTTTGGATAATCAGGGAAGTTGGAAGGACCACTTGTCGTTGGTAGAGTTTGCGTATAACAACAGTTATCAGTTAAGAATAGGCATGACACCGTTCGAAGCACTTTATGGACAACCATGCAAATCACCCGTTTGTTGGATTGAGGTAGGAGAATCAGATGTTATCGTACCGAAAATGGCTCAACAAATCACCGATCAAATCAAATTGATTCGCCAAAGGTTGCTTACCGCTCAAAGTCGTCATAAAATTATGTCGACCATCGTCATTGTCCTTTGTCGTTTGAAGTTGGAGACCATGTGTTCCTTAAAGTGTCGCCTCACCAAGGTATTTCACATTTTGGGAAGAAAGGGAAGCTCACTCCATGTTTCATTGGTCCGTTTGACATCATTGAGAAAATAGGATAAATCACATATCGTTTGGTATTACATGCAAGTATTTTGGATGTTCATGATGTTTTCCATGTTTATATGTTGCGGAAGTACGAATCGAATCCATCTCACATGCTTGATTGGATGGATGTAGCGCTTGAAGCTGATGTCTCCTATAAATAATGACTGATTCAAATCCTTGATTCGCAGGAGCAAGTCTTGCGAGGCAAAATCATCCCATTATTGAAGGTCCTTTGGAGAAATCAAGGAATTGAGGAAGCTGCATGGGAGCGAGAAGACAAAATCCAGGCCAAACACCCATAATTGTTTTGATTTTGTTGTATTCCTTATCTCGGTTGTGTCAATGTTCATATCTCGACCTTATGAAATTTCGAGGACGAAATTCTTTTAAGGAGTATGAGATATAATGACCGTAAATTTTATAATCATTTTCACGAATTTGATTCAAAGTTCAATCTATTTGTTTATTGGTCTAATATCAAAAATTATTGTTGTTTCTCAAAGAACATATCACTCGGGGAGGTTTGGATTATGATCTGAGTGTTCGGAAAGAGTTTTGGAGATTTGAGAATGTTCGAATGAGTTGTGAGATGTTATGTTACATTTCAGTATGCCCTTATCAAACCTTTCTCAATTTCTTCTCCATATTTCAGTATGTCTGGCCGAAAGCCTTGCATACCAATATGCGTCATGTCAAACTGGAAAAACCTTTTATCCTTCATATACCGGTATATACTTCCTTGCATTCTGGAATGTGTGCCTCATAATCCTATTTTGATATGTCCCTCGGAAAGGTATATCGATATACTCTTTCAAACATTTCGGTATGCATCTGTTTGTTTTACATTCTAATATGTTGATTTTTGATCACATACTAGTATATGTGTCTTGGTATACCGAAATACGAAGACACCATTCACAAAATCAGTGGTTCTTGACATGTTGCATTAGGATATATAAAATCATGCTTTCCGGAATGCACCCTTGTATTCGGCATTCCGAAAGGTCACCCCATAAACACATTTCGGTATGTGTGCCTTAGTATTTCGGTGTAACGACCCGCTCCCACCCTGCACGATATTGTCCGCTTTGACCACCAAATCCTAGTGGACTTCCTAGGAGGGTCACCCATCTTTAGACTACTCCATGACGAGCACGCTTAACTGTGAGGTTCCAATGGGCTTTGATGCCCGTACGACTTTAAAAGGCCTTGTGCAAGGTAGGTTCATGATCTATTATTTATAGCGCACAACTTATATCCACCAAGCGATGTGGGACCTCATGATCCGCCTCTGCCCTGCACAATATTGTCCACTTTGGCCGCCAAGTCCCAGTGGACTTCCCAGGGGTCACCCATCTTTGGACTAATCCAGGATGAGCATGCTTAACTGGGATGTTCCAATGGGCTTTGACGTCAGCTCGGCTTTAAAAGGCCTTGTGCAAGTTAGGGCATGATCTATTATTTATAGCACACACAACTTACATCCATCAAGCGATGTGGGACCCACGACCACCCACCACAGTCTCCCCCAGCTAGGACCATTATGTCCTTCCCGTGGGCTCAAGATTCATCCTAGGTGTCACATCCGGAATACCAAGGCAATGTTCATTCAACCTATATTGATCGAGGTGCATGCATTCCGAGGAATATGGGAAGAATGCGACCTTGTGTAATCCTACTATTCATTCCGATTTATCACAACGAGTTATCTAGATGCAAGCTAATGATGATGAAGCTATGACTTTCGTTCTAAATTTCTTAGCAGTGGAGCACCTCAAGGTTGGATGATATTCTTCGATATGAGTCTTTTATTTGCGAGATGCCTTACTTGTAAACATGTCAAAGCAGAATAGCAGCAATTGGCAGGTTTGCTCCAACCATTACCAATGGCTGAGTGGAAGTGGGAACATGTCATAAAGGATTTCGCTTCGAGATTTTCGAGATCGCCAAATGGTCATGATGCAATTTGGGTCGTAGTTGATCGATTGACGAAGACAGCTCACTTTCTACCAATTCATGTACTGCAGTACATGGATTCATTGAGTCGTTTATATGTTGGGGAGATTATTCGATTGCATGGTGTACCATCATCGATAGTGTCCGATAGTGATCCATGTTTTACTTCTCGTTTTTGGCGTAATTTGTAAAAAACTCTAGAATTGCAACTTGTCTTTAGCGCCGCTTTTCATCTGCAAACTGACGGTCAATCGGAGCGTACCATTCAGATTTTGGAGGATACATTGTAATCTTGCATGTTAGACTTCCGAGGAAGTTGGATAGACCACTTACCGCTTGTAGAGTCTGTTTATAATAATAGTTACCAATCGAGCATTGGCATGACACTGTCTGAAGCACTTTATGACCGACCTTGTAGATCACTCATTTGTTGGATTGATGTGGGAGAGATAATAGTGATGGGACCGTACATGGTTAAACAAACTACCAAGCAAATCAAGTTAATTTGTCAAAGATTGTTGATCTCACAAAGTTGTCATAAGAGTTATGCCGATCATCGTCGTCGTTCTGTATCATATGAAGTTGGGGATCATGTACTTCTAAAGGTATCGCCTCGTCTGGGTATTTCACATTTGGGTAATAAAGGGAAATTAACGCATCATTTCATTGGTCTATTTGACATTATCGAGAAGATTCGAGAGGTGGTGTATTGTTTGGCCTTACCATCGAACATTTCGGATGTTCATGATGTTTTTCACATGTCTATGCTACGAAAGTACAAGTCGGATCATTCACATGTTATTGATTGGGTTGATGTGGACCTTGAAACTGATGTGTCCTATAAAGAAAAATCGATATGTATCCCAGATTCTCGAGAACAACTGTTGCGGGTGAAAACTATTCCTTTAGTAAAGGTTCTTTGGAATAACCATGGAGTCGAGGAAGCTACATGAGAGTGAGAGGATGAAGTCCGAGCCAAATATCCGGATTTGTTTTGATATCGAGGTACTTTTGTTCTCGTGTATCCGTATCCTTACCTTTATGTAATTTCGAGAACGAAATTCTTTTAAGGATAGTAGGATGTAGTGACCTAAAAATTCATATGATTTTCTAGAATAGTTTTTTTATGATTTATTAATTTTATTATATGATAATATTCGGAAAATATTAGAGTTATTCGGGAAAATGTGATTCGAAGTTAAATTTAATAATACCCTATTATTTCGGGTTGATTCGATGCATTTCGGGAAGGTTCTAAGCAAAATGGTGAAAGGAGAAGGTTTTGGGGGTCAAACCTCTGATATCCGAAAATCTTGAATGATTTTCTGGTAGTGGTAGTGTGCAGCAAGGGTTGGGGAAAGAAGGATCACTGTCATTTCTGAAAATAGGGTTGTCATTTCCGGTAGTTGTGGAAGGCTCCGGGAGATAGGGAGAGGTCAAGAGGCCATCGTTTTCGAAAATGGGGTTGCCATTTCCGGTAGTTAAGAGGGTTGCAGGAAAGTGAGAGAAAGATAAGATACAGAGGCTACCATTTCCGGTAGTCTCCTCCCCCACTTTCGGTACTCCCTCTCCTCCTCTTGTTATTTTCAAAAGTCCTATCCCTCTATTTTTCGAAAACTCTAATGGTTCTTCTCCTCTCTTCCTCTATAATTTTCAGAAATTGGGCTTACCTCCCTTTCCTAATTTCCGGTAGTTCATATGTATTTTCGGCTGAGTTTTGGCAAACGCGTTATTTAGGTATAAATACATATTTAGGTCATTTTAATCACATGTCTATCACTTTTTCTTTCTCTAAACTCATATTAGACGTAAACCACCCTATCATCTCACCAAAATACCATCTCTCTCTACCTTCTCTCTTCACTATCTCATCATCCATCGAGATTCGAATTTTGGGGCCTTCTTCAACGTGATGGATCGTCAAGAGCTCTACGTATCCATCTACTTTGTCTTATCATTCGCGAAGCACATTCACCTAGCGTTTTTGGAGTCTTGCTTGTTAAGATCTGGATTTCCATACCATTGATGGGGTACTTGTGTGTTTATTTCTTTTCCCTCCTTGATTGACCTTATTCATAGAGTTCTTAGATTTGTGTTGGATTCTAGAGGTCGTTTGATCTAGGGTTTCTTATTATTTCGAAATTCCTTGAGTAATAAGGTTGATTTTTGTTGAATAAGGTTATTGAGTCTATCAAATTCACGATTTACCTTTTTTATTCTAAAAACCTCAATTTTTTTCAGAAATCCTAGTTTGTCAATTGATTCTAATATTAGGATTTAAGCTCTATTGCATTCACATGATCAAATTGATTGAAAATTTATGAAATTAGATAGTGGAATTACATTTAGATGCATTTAA
>NMUG010007770.1:0-11926 GCA_002855965.1 Monotropa hypopitys | reverse complement strand
ATTTGAGATGAACTCCTTGATTCGTCAAGTTGAATAGTTTTTGGAAAAATCTCATGGAACTAATGAATTGGAGGTTTGTAAAGAAAAGAAATTCATTTGGATATCATATGGTTTTAAAGATATGACAATGGTCTTCATTGTATTGCATACTTACTTTTCTCGCACTCGTATCTCTTATCCCAATTTTAGAGATATTTATTTATAGATGCCTAACCCTCTATTTTTAGGTACACATTCATGTACCTAGCTGAGGAGATTGGAGGCCGTCCATTAGCTTGCTTGGGAGTGTAGCATTAGATATCACCCTTGGTATCTTTCATTTTATGTTGAGTCCTATTTCTATTGAAAATTCATGTACCCGAACTTGTATTATTTTTGTACTTTTCTTATTCCCTTTTAAACTTTATTTTCTTGCTTGTGTGCTTGTATTCCCATTCCCCCCTTTTCCCGCACTTTGGATTGGGTAAGAGTTTTAGTACTTGTCCAATGTTGTCATATTTTTATATTTAAAAAATTGTTTAAAAATCCAGAACATGACAACTTGGTATCAGAGCATTCAGTTTCAAAAACTTAGCCCTTTGGGGAGACATTTAGTCTCTATGGGTGCATTGATGCATTGATTTCATGTGATGTGCTTGGAGGTATTGTGCGTGCATTGCATAAGTACCACTATTTTTTATAAATTAATTTGTGGCATCATTCCTATAAATCTTTGTTTGGTATGTCCTAGAGCATTGCCGATCCTCTAGTTAACTCTTTGAGTTGGTCTATTATCCCTTGTTGAGTTTTGACTCAAATTTATTAATTTTAGATGGTCCTTGCCTCCCTTTTGAGATCTAGACCCATGACTTTTGAGTCTTCCATTGGCCTTCATCACCGAGTGATCCTTGCCTTGATTACAAGAAGTAGATCTTTGTTTGTGACTGTCAGACCGGATGTTCTATAGTCCTTGCATAATTCTCGAGACATGGACCCTTGACTTCAAAGTCTTACGTTGATCTTCGTCCATAGTTGATTATTGCCTTAATCTTGAGAAGTGGATCTTGTAGGTGTTTACCTGGTTAGATCACCTAATTCTTGCCCTTCAAGTTGAGGAGGTGAGTTGGATGTGAGGTTTACTGGTAGAATCCTTTTCACTCCTTATTGTTCTAGAGGTGGATTGTGGAAAATCTCTTGAATCATCTCTCTATTATTGATGTCTTTTGCTTGGATTGATAGATGTTGGGTTTAGACTTTGCCCATTAGTGGTGAGGGGACACGATGTACCTTCTTAGTTGAGGTTGAATTCTTATTCTGTCCCTCAGGGATGTAAGTCCCTTAATGGATTTATGAACCCCTCTTATCTTTAGGGGTTGATTATATCTCTATAAGAGGAGTGGAACTCAAAGTTGAGTTGATGGTCTAATTTTGAGAATTTGGGGTGAATGCCTTGCCCTTGTCTTGGGATTATGTTTGGGTGCTTATGTTGGGTGATGACCAACTAGTAGATGAGCCTAGAGTGGCTGGATTTCCTTCTGGTTAGGTGTGAGGATGAGTTGTTCCCTCCAATGGTGTTGCCCTTGGAAATTTGGTGGCCAAGTTAGAACTGAAATGCATTGTGTAGTGGTTATTGTGGGTCATTTGACCATGGACAATGTGAAGGATGATAATACTTGAGACAATAGGTCTGACTGGCAAGTGGATGTAGTATCTATGTGGTGAACCAGTAACATCATTGGGAATGGGCAATTTGGTAGTGTCGGCCTTGGGAGAGTGCACAATAGGAGTGTGTTGACATTCGGACATCTAGAGGAGATGAAAGCAATTTTTGGATCTTTATTGGTATTTGGTTTTGGATTGAATATAGATGATTCACCTTAGTGCATCTAAGATGTGATTTGAAAGTTTGTTAGGTGATGCCCCTTGTTGGAAAAGGTGAAATCTCTTGCGGTTTGAGAGTATTGTGATTACATTATGTTGGACAATGGCACTTGACCTTAAAGTGTAGGGTGATACCTCTTGTGGTTATGAGAGTTTTTGGCATTCATGGTGTGGATTTGATAGAAATATGGCCTTGATTAAGAAATTTGGAGTAGGAATGACATTATGAAATTTAAAATGTAGTGATGTTTAGATCCCATCTTCTAATTGGAAAATGGTTTGGTGTTAAAAGTCAGATGCAAGGCATGTTTAAGTATTATGTGGAATGTCTAGTGAAGAATCAAGGATGTTAGTGAGATGGATATATGCCATTGATGGAGTATGCTGTAAGAATTTGGGCAATGATTTGTGGCCAAGTAGAGTTGGGAATAAACATTCAGAGAGTGTTGTTGGTTGTTAGAAGAACCGCTCATGCTCATAAATGGCAATGTGTGAACTTGCAAATGTGAAGATGACATTTTTAGGTGACATGGATAGACTGGGATAAGGAGTGACCTTGTGAGTGGGTACATTGAATTGTGGCATACACCAGAATTATGGAAATAGGGCAAAGAGGATCATAGCTTGGTACTGGTGAACGAATGAGAAGTGTATGTGTGTTGACTAGGAGTAAGTGATCCAAATAATGTGTGCTAGTCTGGTTGTTTGACCTTGGTAAGATTGATGAGGTGTTGTTAACCCTCATACAAGTATTATGGTTCTGTGGTGATGTACAATAGATTCATTGATAAGAATGGGAACCTATTAGGACTTTACCATCCCATGAGAAAATGTATGAGTTGAGTTTGAAAATGGAGATGGTAATTTAATTTGCTAGGATGTGGTCATTCCTTAAACCTGTCCTGCGTTGCTGAATAATGGTTGTAGTTGAAATAGATCAACCCTCGTTTCCATTCTAGAAAAGTTGGATTGCTAGTAGCCTATTGTCAGTGCTTGACCTCTGGCATGTCTACCCTTGATTTGGGGTTGCTGTTGTCCTGTCTTGGGCAGTTAATACCCATTTTTGTCAGTGTTGTCACTTCTGCTCTAGTGATGAAAGTATGAGGAATTGTTTTATCTGGTCATTTTAAAATTTATATGCTTGGCATTGCATTGATGTGTTCTATTCTAGTACAGACTTCTTGACTCGTGTTCCCAAACTTCTGAGGCACTTGGTGCCCTTTCTGATTGTTTTTGTTAGAGTCCTAGACAGGATACTTGTTATTTTCTTGCTTCTTCTAAGGCAACCCAAGTCAACAGGAGTCCTTGGTGCTTGTGGTTTACCATTTGAGGATGTCCCTCCATTGTGAGGAGGAGGTATAGTGATGGTTTGTGTTGAGGTATTCATGGCAGGTGTCATTCCTTTATGGGAACGAATAGCTGTGTGGGGTGGAATTGATTTGCGAGGTGTGGTTTTGAGAAGTCTGCAGATTCATTGTGAGATTAAAATTAGAGAATGTATGTTCCTTTTGTCGACTTCACCGACATATATGTTTGTACTTGATCAGGTGAGTTGTTAGCATCTTGTGGTGTAGGGGTGACCTTGAAGAATTGATCTGAGAAAGCGACTGGTCAGCGCATCTCAAATCAAACTTTCAGTAATCATTCTGGTACTACACTAGGTGTGCGAGGATAGTCTTGTGTGTGGTAAAGGATGTGATGTCTTGTGTGTGTATTGGTGGGAGATTAGGGTACATCATGAGACTTGATGAAATGCTTTGTCAGTGTCCATTGAAAGAGAGGGTTAAAAACAATATTATCAGATACGAGAGCGTGACTCTAGTTGAAAATGTCAAGTGACAACCCTTCATTCTAAATTCCTTCCTGGTATGGAATTCCTTTAAGGTGGATGATGCCTTATCCCAAATCTTGGCGCCTCAGTGGATTGTCCGTTCTCCCTATCACCACCAGTTGTTGCCCAAGTTTGACATTTTGTACCTCTAAATCCATCTATTTCTGGTATTCTCGATGTTCCTGCGTATTTGTGTTACAACTCTATCACCTGGAAGTCTTGGAAAACTCATGGTTTGGGCTGGTGATAAGTGTGTGTGATGGATCCTTCCTTTTTCTGGCACCTAACTCATAGTGGATATTTTCAATAGTACCCCATCTCTGTGTATCCTATCTTCATTTTGGGTTTAGCCCATGTTTGATCCTGACTTCAAAATGATGAATGGGTTGTCATCGTCTCTTTGCTCATAATAATGGTTGGCGATCCCATATTTGATTGGCATAGTTTGTCTTGGGAAGGTCTCCAATAATCTTTTACTCAAAATCTTCTCGAGTTCTCTTCCCTATTAATTCAAGTGGTAATTGAAAACCCTTGATGCATTGTATACTCCTATCCATACCCTCGACTTAATGAAATTTCGAGGACGAAATTCTTTTAAGGTATATGAGATGTAGCGACCTGAAAATTCAAATGTATTTTGGAAACTCAAAGATTCAGTTTGAGAGCCAAGATTGGAAATTGACAAAGTTGGAAGAATTGGTATATCTTATTTTTGGAAATGTTGAAACATGATTAGAGGCCAATGTTGGGATTTGCTGCGATTTATAGAGTTGGGTACACATCTTGGTGGTTGAAAGTTGGCTTGGGAAGGGTAGAAAATGTTTGGCAATGCTTGGTATGATGCTGGTGTGATTTGATTGAAGTGGGATATTCCAGTAATTGGAATTTAGGAGTGTTGACGACTGAATGTGTTGGTTGTTGGCGCTTGGTGGAGTCTGGCTTTACCGGGAATAGGAAAGAAAGGAGAAGAGGGGGGAGGAACCCCCTAATTTACTGGAAAAGGGAGAAGGGTAGGCATGCTTCTTTACTAGAAAAAGAGAGAAAGAAGGGAGAGAGGGATGGATTTACTGGAGAAGGGGGATTGTAGGAAAAGAGGAAGAAGAGGAAGCCATTTACCAAAAAATGGGAGAAGGTGACGAGACATAGGAGAAGTTGCGAGTCATTTTACCAAAAAATGGGAGGGGACAAGGTCCCTTCTATCGAGAGACCAAGAGGAGAAAGATGGGAAGAGAGAAATCCAACAACCCCTTGTACCGGAAGAAGGGGCATGCTCTACCAAAAAAGCAAAGGATATAGAGGTGTGTAGAGATCTGGGGTGAGAATTTGAGGTTCGATGGTAAAGCGGACCTTCTCTTACAAAAATGCACATTTATGGCCAGTGGTTGGTTTGTGGCTATCTTCTGTTCTACCAGAAAAGGGGCCTGTTCTACCAGAAATTTGCGAATTAAAACTCTGAGGGTATTTCGAGAAACCATCCTAAGTATAAATACTCACTTAAGTCCTACCCTAGGTTATTTCACTCACTCTCTCCGTCCTCTCTCAACCACCAGGTGGTTCGGATAAGTTTTCTCTCTCTCTCTCTCTCTCTCTCTATCACACACACACACCATACACACTTGTCTCTTGCATCTCTCTCTCTTTTGCTCATATAAGCTTGAGCTCTTCCTCAATCTTGTAGAGTGGAGTGTCCTCTACACATCCATCCACGTTTTAAGGATAGATTTGAAGAGCCCTCACCTAGGGTTGGGTGTAACTCTTCACTCAAAATTAGAGTTTTCTATCTCAAATGCCCCTATTGTTGGTTTTCTCCTTTCCCTCTCTAATTTTTTTAAAAGAATGAGGTTATTTTTCATAGCAAAGTTTGTGGGTGTTGTGAACCCTTCAATTTCTTGAGGGTTTGTGTTCGTTTGTATCTCATTGAGCTTCTCATGGCTTTAATTTCAAGATCCCCAAATCAATTTGAAGAAATCCATATTTTTTACAAAACCTAGATTTTGGGTCTTCATGAAATTCACCAAATTGGTTGAGTATTGTGGGTGTCTTTTATTATTTGCGAAAGTTTCATAATATAAAACCTTATTTATTTGTAGAAATCATCAGCTTATGTACAACAACAGACTTTCCATGAGTTTAATTTTAAGATCCCTAAATTAATTTGATGAATCTCCAAATTTTATAAAAATTATAAATTTAGGTCTTCTTGAAATAGAGAAATTGGCTTGAGAAATGTGGAAATTGGTTTCAGAAAAGTGGTCATATGACCTTCCTATTACTTAAACTTTGAGAATTGAAAGCCAATTTTATAAAAGTCTTGCCTTGGGTCACTTGGAAAGATTAAGAGGAATGGATGCCCTAATCTAATAAATTGAATAAAATGAATGTTTCGATTGGCCTAAACATGTTGGATGAGTTGGGTTGACTATTATACTATTTCGAGAATTTCATTCCCTGGGTAGATTTGTACCCACGACATTGCGTAATAGGGGCTTGATTAGGCCATCTCGATGGGTTAGGTAATACGAGGAATCATACAGATAGTTAGTTGACGAACTTCTACTGCGGAATTAGCCAAAACCTAATAAATCTTGAAGTAAAGGATAAATTGTGATACATGACTCCCTTAATTTCATTGAGGTTAAGAAGATGCGGAACTTGTTGTTTGCCTCCCTTATTTTGTCAAGGTTGGGATGATAAGTGAAAAGTACCAATCTCTTTGGTTTCGTCAAGTTAAGCATTTTTGGAAAGAAATATCAATAAATCAATAGAAATAAAATTCTTTGGAAGAATAAGGAAATTGTTTAAGATAAACTCCTTGATTCGTCAAGTTGAGTAGTTTTGGAAAAAATCTCATTGAACCAATGAATTGGAAGTTTTGGAAAGAAAAAAAATCATTTGGATATCACATGATTTTAAAGATATGAAAATGGTCCTCATTGCATTGCATACTTACTTTTCTCGCACTCGCATCTCTTGTCCCAATTTTAGAGATATTTAGTTATAGATTATCTCTACTAGGCTTTTGCGTAACCCTTTATTTTTAGGTATAGATTCACCTACTTAGCCGAGGAGATTGGAGGCCACCCCTTAGCTTGCTTGAGAGTGTAGCAATGGATATCACCCTTGGTATCTTTTATTTTATGTTGATTCATATTTCTATTGAAAACTCATGTACCCAGACTTGTATTATTTTTGGACTTGTCTTACTCCCATTTAAACTTTATTTGCTTGCTTGTGTGCTTGTATCCCCATTCCCCTTTTTTCGCACTTTGGATTGGATAGCAGTTTTAGTACTTGTCCAATGTTGTCATATTTTTATATTTAAAAAAATTGTTTGAAAATCTGGGGCGTGACATAACGGGGGCCGTCGTGTTAGACGGTGCCCCTCGCCCAATTGATACAAAACCGATTGTCCTGTGGAGAGCCGACAACTATCCATATTCTATAGACTAGGACCAAACCCAGTGATCTTGGCCAGAAGATCTCCGACAAAAGAGCACCGATGGAGCAACTACCATGATAGCCGCACGTCCCGTTCGGAGCAAGAAATCATGCAAAGTCCACATTCAGAGTTTTGGCCTACTCGTCAGTTGGAGCAGTGCCGACGAGATGATGATAGACATGAGAGATTGGTATACTCTTCTTTCTCTCCGGAGATTGAGGCCATAAGGCCACCTGCTGGTTTCTCAGCTCCAAAGTTCAACAAATATAATCCAAAAATAGACTCCTACACTCACTTGGTCCATTTTCGCTAGATGATGTCTTTGTACTCTGGAGATGATGCATTAATGTACAAGCTGTTTCCATCTAGTCTAGGAGAGGTTAGGTTGTTGTGGTTTAACTGATTCCACTTCATGGAGGGACCTTTCTACGGCCTTCCCGGTCCAGTTCATCACCAACTCCAAGGTAAAGAAAGAGGTAGATTCCTTTCGCCACCTTCAACGAGCAAGGTCTGAATCACTGTGTCATTATGCAGCCCGATACTGGGACCTCTACAACGAGATTGAGTATTGTGATAAAAAAAAATTCTGTCAACTCTTTCAAGCTCCGCCTTGATCATACTTTCCAGGAGTTTGAATATCTTATGTTGTTTTCCCCTTCCACCATGAACGAGCTAAAAGCCAGAATATAACTCCATGCCAAACTAGAGGAGGCCAAGGAGGAAAGGAGCAAAACTGACGATCGCTCTGGCCACAACACCAGAGGTACTAGTTCGGCAAATAAGAAGAAAATGAATATTGTACAAACTTGGGAGCACCGATCCCTAAAACTGTGCGAGTTCATGACTCACACTACGGTGTTCAAGGATCCCATCTATGTCCTTCTGTGCAGGATTGAGAAGGAGGCGTTATTCAGATGTCCGAAGAAGATACTAGGAGCTCCCAGGAATGAAAATGACTAGTTCGAATGCTCCTACCACAAGGAGAAAGGGCATCTGACCACCAGCTACTGAGCATTCAAGGATTTCCTTGAGGAAATAGTGACCACAGGACACCTCAGTCCCTACATTGATGAAGAAAAGATTGCTGTTAGAGCAGTTAAATCAATAGAGAAGAACTTAGGACCATCAACGTCATCTACGACATTGTGGATCAGTAGTAGTAGGACTGAATCCGAGCAGAACTGGAGAAGATCTCCGGTCGAGAGGTCATGTCGGTACAGTCGGCACCAAAGAAGGCCAAACTAGACTCTAGGTATACAATCACTTTTACGGACACGGACTCTGATAGGGTGCAACATCCTCACGATGATGCCCTGGTCGTGATGCTTTAGATCGGTGACTGCGATGTCCGAAGAGTGTTAATTGACCTCGACAGCTCTACTGATGTGATATACTTCTCCCTATTTAAGAAGATGGGATACAAATCGGAGGACTTGCAATTGACTGACGTGCCACTTGTGGGGTTCAACGCGACTTCTGTGTGGCCGTTTGGCAAAATAGCTATCCCCGTGGTCATTGGCTCGATCACAGCAGACATGTAATTCATAGTAGTTGACGTCCCTTCCCTATACAACACCATTTTAGGCCAAATTCGAGTCCACAACATCAATGGAGTGGCCTCCACATACCACTACATTATGAAATTCATCGGTATACGAGGCGTGGAAGAGCTTCGGGGGACCAGATGGTGGCCAAGCAGTGCTATATTGCTGCGGTCAAAGGAAAAGTCACCTCCGAACAAGTGCATTGGGTGGAGGTTTCGGACCAACCTGTACTGGAGGACATTGGTACAAGTGCCTCAGATAAAGTCGTAGAGGACCTTGTGATCGTACCTTTGAGTGCAAACGATCGAGAGCACTTCTTTCTTATCGACTCCTCGCTCACCGAAGCCGAACGAATAGACATGATAAATGTTTTGAAGATCAACATGAAGGTATTTGCCTGGACTCCATATGAGATGCCGGACGTGGATCCAAACTTTATCAGCCACCATCTCAACGTCCGACTAGACTCTAGACTGGTGATTCAGAAACCCAGAAGATCGGTAGATGTTCATACTGAAGTTGTCATAAAAGAGGTCGATCGACTGGCCGAAGCCCAAGCGATCAGAGAGATCAAATACCCACATGACTGGCCAATACCGTGGTGGTAAAAAAGAAAAATGACAAGTAGAGGGTTTGTGTAGACTACCCAAACCACAATGATGCTTGCTCGAAGGACATCTTCCCTCTTCCCAAGATCGATCAATTGGTGGATTCAATGACCAGACACCCCCAGTTAAGTTTATGGATGCTTATCAGGGGTATCATTAAATAATGATGTTTGGCCCGGACCAGGGGAAGACGACATTTATCATCCCGTGTGGGTTGTTCTACTACCGTGTGATGCCCTTTGGCCTCAAAAAATGTCGTGGCTACATATCAACGAATGGTCACCAAGATGGCATGGTGATCAAAAGTAAGGTCGAAGACCGCCATCTTGATGACCTGTAGATCGACTTCAACATCTTGAAGGAGCACAAGCTATGCCTCAATGCTTTAAAGTGTTCATTCAGTGTCAGTTTTGGGAAATTCCTAGGATACCTGGTGACACGCCGAGGCACTGAGGCCGACCCATCTCAATTTTTAGCCATACAATGGTTAGAGGATCCGAAAACTCTCAAAGAAGTTCATAAGATGACCGGAATGGAAACAACACTAAACTGATTCATCAGTCGATCCTTAGACAAATGCCGACCATTATATGAAGTCCTAAATAAAAACAACAAACGCCACTTTGAATGGACCGAGCAATGCAGAGAGGCCCTCAGCAACCTCAAGTCATACCTCTCATCGGCACCACTCCTCACCAAACCAATGTAGGGAAGGAGCTCTTCCTATACTTGGCAGTGACCCCATACACCGTAATCTCGATATTGGTTTGGCAAGAAGGGAATGAGCAAATTCCAATCTACTTTTCTAGCAAATCCATTGTCATTGCAAAAACTTGGTACCTGCCCTAGGAATAGCTAGCCTATGCACTGGTTATTGCTTCAAAAAACTTGCACCGTACTTCCAGTCCCACACAATTTTCGTTGTAATAGAATTCCCTCTTTGGTTATTATTAAGGCATATCTATCTGAATAACCAAGTGGACCATCGAGCTGGCCAACTTCGATATCAAGTTCTAGCCCAGGACAATCGTCAAGTGGAAAATCCTTGCCGACTTCATTGCCAAATACTCTCCTCATCCAGAAGCTCCAAGTGCCTGCAGAAGCCACATGCTCCAAGACGAAGCATCAGAGATGGCCACAGGAGAATCCTGGAGAATGTTCGTGGACAGAGTTTCCAACTACTGAGGGAGCGGAGCCGGAGTGGTACTAATATCACTCGAGGGAGTAACCTACGTGTGAGACCCCGGTCCTAGAAAATATTAAATAGAAATATTTATTTGAGCAAATATAATTTTTAAGGATTTTATTAGACTTGAAATAGTCTTGGGGGTTATAGAAATATGGAAAAGAATTAAATCAGGGGCCAAAGTGAAAGAAGAAGGAACTTCGAGAGTGAGGCTAAGTAATTTGCCAAGCTCAGTAGGAGTCCGGATGTAGAGGTCCAGCCACGTGGAGGTCCGGCTAGGTCAACTCGGATGTGGTAGTTCAGCCATGAGGGCAGTCCATCTGGACAACCACTCTGTCAAGTAAGACAAGAGTTTTAAAGTGGGCTGACGTCATGGACCACTTTGGCAGATGAAGCCAAGGGTGTGCGGCTGAGTGGGGCTGAGGTCAGCCGCTTGAAGCCAAAACTGGCCGGCCAGTGGGACCACTTTTCAGAAGTGGCACCGTTTGGATGTCTGCCACAAGTCCGGATCAATATCCTCTTCTTAACCTATAAATATCCTTCTCATTCCTTCAGTTTTTGGTACAACACCCAATTGAGAGCGTCCCTACTCTCTGTTTCTCTCTCTAGAGAGTTTGTCCGAATCAAATCAGCTCGACAGAGCACTGAACTTTCATCTCAAGAGCTCGACAAGCTAATTTTCCATACTCAAGTGCTCAGCAACTTAACTGTTGCACATCCAATCATCAAGCCAGTGTTCGGCAACTCTCAGTCGTACATTCAAACTCCTCAGAAAGCATTGTTTGAGCTTCGGTCAAATTGAAATCAGTTCGGCAATCATTTTTCAGACTTCTAGACGACACAGTTCAGTTCGGCAAAGGTTTTCTTAGTTCAGCAGACTTTACATCACGTCAGAATCTATTCGACAAAACCACTTAAGCTCAGATCATCTGACCTTCGGCACATTAAGCTTCGGCCAAAGGTACAACTCTTGTTTAAATCATTTTATGTTCGGCAAAGGCCCTAGAACACTAAATAGTTGTTCGGCAGACTTAAATTCAAGTCTTGCTTTAATAATCTTGCTTCGACAGACTCATCTAGAGTCTTTGATGCGGATAGCATTGCGGATGCTTACTTGGAGACCCGTGGGCGACGTTACGCACGGGCTGTTGGTAAAACAGCCACAACTTGGGCTGTTTAACTCCGATTGAGGCCCATAATATACCGTTGGAAAGCTAACGGAAAGTTGCATATGGTGTTCTACTGCTATGCCGTGTTGGACCTGATTTAGATCTTCAAAATTGGGCCTCTAGCATGGTTTATTTTAGCCCGCTTGTTTTAGACAGCTTTTGCTCATTTCAGCCCGCCTGTTTTGGGCTTTGTTTCTTGTTTTTAGGCCCAGACTGTTTTAGGCCATTAGGGTTTTGTGCTTTTAGTATTTATATGCTTGTATGCCTACGTTTTGAGGCACTATTAATT
>NMUG010007769.1:0-11927 GCA_002855965.1 Monotropa hypopitys | reverse complement strand
GCGCGATTCTTATTAGTGCGCATTTGGATGATTGTTAGGTAAGGATTCGTGATCATTTTCAGCGGCGCGCTAAGGCATGCAAATAATCAAAGTTCTTCGAATCAAAGTGAGTACTCTGTGAATTTCATAATTTAGAGTCCTTTTCAATATATAGATATATATATACAAATGTGTATTTTAAAAGGTGTTTTGCGAAAGGTGATAAATCTACGGATCACAGATTTTGGGAGAAAATATTTGGGTGAGTAATTTGAGAAATAAAATGGTGAATTTTCAAATGGTGTTAAGTGTTTTGAGAGATTAAAAAAAATAAGGGGTTTTTCATAAAAAAATTAAAAGGTGAATTTTGGTGAACTTAAATAGCCTTGCTGTGGAACAGGTGTTTCCATGGATCAATATGCACAGGTGGTGCAATACATATGGTGATATTATATATATATATATTTGCACCTGGAGACGGTGCAAGTCCTTACCACTGGGGCTGGAGTAGTGACCCCTGCATCATTTTTGTGCTTATCCAAGAATGTACCCAGGGTATCAGATCTTACTTAAACGGGTGGTCATCGGACTTAATGACCCTTGGCTATTATGGCTCACTGGTGTGGTGTGGTGTGTGTTGTGTGGTCTGCGTACTGGTGTGGTGTTGTGTGTGTTGTGTTCTGGTGTGGTGTTGTGTGTGTTGTGTTCTGGTGTGGTGTGCGTACTGGTGTGTTGTGGTGTGTGTTGTGTTCTGGTGTGGTGTGTTGTGTTGTGTGTGTTGTGTTTTGGTGTGGTGTGCGTACTGGTGTGGTGTGTGTTGTGTTGTGGTGTGGTGTGTGTTCTGGTGTGTTGTGTGTTGTGTTGTGTTATGTGTTCTGGTGTAGTGTGTGTTTTAGAGTGTGTGGGTAATAAGTATTTTAATATATAATAGTGATCCTTAGTTAATTTACTCCCTCTTATTTATGTTTTTCATATGAGTATTCACCAGCTTTCCCTAGCTGACCCTTCCTTTTTCCCTTCCAGGTGATCTTTTTTTCAGTTCAGTTAGAGTCCACCAGTCCAGAATTTGAGCAGTTGAGCATTTGAGGTGCAGGAGTAGTTGGTGTGAGGAGTTGGTGTTCCAGTAGATTTGTTTTAGGTATATTTTATGTATTTTGAGAGTTTGTTGGGCATTGTTTAGCCCTGTTATTAGAGTTTGTTGTTTTCAGTTTCAGTTGTGAGGTTTGGACTATTGTTTGTAGTCCTTTTGTTTAGTTGTTTATAGTTCATTTTATATATTAGAGTTTTTATTTCAGTTCATAGTTTATATATCAGTTTAGTAGTTCTTTTCAGTTCTTGTTGAGAGTGGTGTTTAGTTTAGTGGTGGTTGATTGCCACGTGTCTGTTTCTGGATGGCTGGCTCTACAGTTGTCCGGGATGGGACGTGACAATGACCGTCGGTCATATCTCTTCGCGAATTTGAATTAGTTGCGCTTGTTTTAGATTTTGTGGATTTCGCGATGCGGTTATCAGTTAATCTATGTTACGGGTGGCGTTGTTGGGTTTGTTTAGATTACTTAGGATTGTTGCGCGTTGGTTTGAGGGTTAAAATAAAATTAGTAAAATGTTCTTCTTTTGCACTGTGTCGCATTCGTCTTGGAGGTCCTATGTGAGTTGTTCATTCTTTACGTGTCTTCTTGTGTGAATATTGTTGAAGGACTTAAATATTCTCTTTGTAAGGTACCAAGATGGATGCTAGTCATGCCTTGAATGCATTAAAGGAGTTCCTTCTCATGAACCCTCCTCAATTCAACGGTGAAGGTGACCCTTCCGAAGCGAATCATTGGCTCACGAGCGTCTACCAGATCCTTGATGCTTTGGGTATTGTCGAGAGTCCTATCCGATTGGCTCTAGTAGCGTATCAGTTTGTTGGAATGGCCAATGAATGGTGGAGCTCAGTGATGATGAATCACCAATTGTCCAGCGCATCTCCCTCTGCGAGTTTGTCTTGGGAACAGTTTGAATCTATGTTCAACGAATAGTACTTTCCTAGTTCTTTTCGCGAGCGGTTGAAATTGCAGTTCGAGTGTCTGATTCAAGGGGACATGGTTGTGTCCCAGTATGCTATAAAGTTTCAAGCCTTATCCCATTTCGCACTAGAGAGGGTTAGTTCGGAAGACTACAAGTGCCGAATGTTTGAAAAGGGTTTGCATTGTCCGATCTGACAAATTATGGCAAAGTAGTAGATTCAGGATTTTTTTGTGTTGTTGGAGCGTGCTAGAGCAGTAGAATCTTGCCTTGAAGAAGCAGCTCGGGTGCCTTGTCAACTTCCTATTAGTACGCATTCTTTCACATCCGGGAGTTATGGCAAGAAGTGAGGCCAAGCCCAGTCTAAACCTTTGTATAAGCATCGTGGTGTAGGTTCTTCTTCCTCCTCATCTCACCAGGCAGACGTTGTCTTCAAACCTCAAGTTGTGTGCCATAGATGTCATCAATTTGGTCATGTTCGTGCTCAGTGCACCGCACAGTTCTCCTCTTCCTGTTTCTTATGTGGAAAAACTGGCCACAAGACAAGAAAGTGTCCCCGTGGAGCAAGTGCTCGTGAAAGACCGGGTTCATGATTGGGTCTCACTCTTGACCGGTATCTCCCTATGGTGGATTATGACTTCTTTTGCTTCTTCTCGTGATCTGTTTAAGTTAAAATTGTTTGATCTGAAATCCCTTGACTGTAACTCTTGATGTCGTTGGTGATGGAAACTTTTCCCTTTGTTATTATCTTGCTATTGAACTTTGAGTTTCTAAATGACTGAATTTACTATGGTCGCATGTCCTATCATTTAATGTCAGTTGGTTCGACCATGCTAGTAGTGTTTTATTGACGAATTTGCGTAACTGTATCTTGATCGACGATGATGGGTCAGGTGATTCTCCTTGTTAGTCTTTATGGGAGTCGTATTTCATTTGATGTATATGTCTTATCGATTCTTCAGTAGCAATTCCTTCAAATCATAAGTTGGGAATCTAGATGTGAATGTTGTAAGGCTTGTTGATTCGTAGATGACGTTTCTTTGACCTACATTCTGTCTAATGCATGTGGTGGAAATTTTGTTCCTCGTGGTGTTTGTTTGAGTTACATCTCCAGTTGCGGACCACCCATGTTGTATGTTGCTTTGTTCCGAGCTTCTAATCGGGTAACGTTTGTCCGCCCTTTTCACCCCTGACTTTGGTAGAATTTTCCCATCGTTCGAGAGACGTTATGTGCTCGTACTTGTCTCGCTATCGATGTTGTATCTTTGGCTTGAATGTTAGTAGTTCAAATTTTGTTCACGAGATTCTAATAAATTAGGTAATGGTGGCTTGCATTTGTTGTACTTTTGCATTGAGCGTTGTTTGATTGTCGGCAAGAAGTTCGTGGACCAAAGAAGCATGTGTTCGATTGACCGTGGGAAAAGTTGGGTGCGAATGCATATTATGGTTTAGACTTGGTGTGAGTTTAGTGTCATGCCATATTGTTTGGGCTTGACACTTGCACATTTTCGCGTGTGTGGGTGCATGAGTATTTTTCTTGGTTATGTAATACATGTTTGATGTGGTGAATTGGTTTGAGAAGAGCTACCGGTCGGGGCATATCAAAACAAATCACCAAGGTCATACGGTTACCACACTAGGATGTGTGCGTTCGGTGTGGTGTATATTTTTGGTCTGGAATTTTTTTTGAGCATTTTCATACGTTGCATTTGTTTTTGGTTGGTTCATGGGTGTTGGTACGATGGCGTATCCTCACTGGTTATAATTCACCTAGTATTTGTGCAAACGGTCTTAAAGCATATCGGCGTATCGACGTGTCTTTAGTGTATCCTCGTTTATCGATACCCCATAGTGCGATTGTTCTTTGTGGACCCTCCCTCCTTTTGGTGTCTCTGTGGAGTCGATTCATATCGATGTATCCGTGTGTGTGTCGGGACGCACTCCTTTAACTCTTGTCATGTTGTAAGCTTGTGGGCTGTGAAATGCATCCTTGCGAAATTGTTGATATGGATGGACCATTCGACGTTGAGGCGAAATCGTACCTTAGAAAAATGTGTGTTTGTCAGGTACCCGAGTGACCATATCAAAATCCTAGTATTCCATTTGAAGATGTCATCATGTTTGGCAAAATCCTTAGGATCGATGGTTGAGTGGCTTGATTTTCTCCCCCTCTTCTTTCTTACTCAATTTCGAGGACAAAATTTCTTTAAGGGGTATGAGATGTAACGACTTGGATTTCCAAAATTCTTTTAATTGAATTCTTTGGTCTCGGAACATTTCTCGATGAGCTTCAAAGTAATTTTGGTCTCATGACCTTAGGTTCCCTCCCTCGGCTTATGATTTGAATGATTGTAGAACATTTCGGTAAGTTCGCGAGTTCTTCGTTAAATCGTTGTTTTAGTTTGTGGCTTCAAGGAAGGTCATGGCATAGACTTAGGATGATCGTTCATGGTCCATGAAGTTAAGGAAGTGTTCTTGAATGTGTCGAGAAGGGCAGAAGTGGCTTCGGAGCAAATTCGGGCATTTTCTGGTTCCTCGTCCGGACGGGAAAAGTGTGGGTTCCGGATGAGCGAGCAGAGGCTTGGGGTTGAGCTTCAGGAGGTATGGTCCGGACGGGGTGGGGTCTCATCCAGAAGGTTGTGCTTGGTCGTCCGGACGACGGGGTTCCCATCCGGATGGGGATCGACAGAAATGTGTTTTTTGAGTTTTTATAAGGGGTATTGTGGTCTTTTCTACCCTATTTCGAACCCTTAGCCCTAAAAACGTGTTTGGCCTTCTTCTTCTCCCTCATTACAACCCTAAACTCTCTCTCTATATATATATCTCATCTCCACTAGAGCTCTCTCTTCTCTCCTCCATGCCAAGGCCCTAGAGGGCTCCAATCAAGAAATCCCAAGGAGAAAGCTTGCTCTCCTCACCAAGAGCTCTCCGGCAACCACCATAACTAATCCAATTGGTGAGTTTCGGGTTTACGGCCACCCTCCAACATCAAGAAACAGAGTTTTGCTCTTCATCAACGTTGACAAGAGCTTTGAGATCTACACTGTGGTGGGTTTGGACCGCGGCGATGCGGAGGACATTTTCCGGCGACTTTTCCGGCGACTTTCCAACGATACTCCAGTGGGTAAATTCTTAACTATTATTAAGTATGTATGTCTGTGTGTACATAGGCTTAATTTTAATCATTTTTATGTGCATTACATTTGGAGACCTAGGATTTTATTGTGATGAAATTAAGTGGTGATCTTGGACCCATTCGTTGTTTGATTAAATGCCCTAGCGACTTAGGCACACCACGTGTTCGACAAAATTCCCGTGAGGGGAGCGACTTGTATTTTGGTGGTTTATAGGTTGAGTAGTGGCCATTGGAGTTAGGGGCCACCAAGTGTTTGATAAATTGCCCATGTGAAATCTTGGGTCGCGCCTTGGAGAATTCGGCACCGTTGAGTTATAGTAGGACTTGTGTGGTTACATGTTTAGTCACCTTAGGTCCGCATGACCACCGTAAGATCTATGAGACTTAGTGTGTACCAAGTATTCGGTGTTTGATTCTCGTTGGACATTGTAGTGAAATTGAATCGTTTAATTTATCCGATTGGGTGGTAGAGCCTTGAGTATGATTATGTGAATATCTTGGGTACCTTTGAAAGCATAGGCCTTGTCGGTCTCGTTACACTTCTTGTAATTGGTCAAGGTTTAGTTTGTACTCATAGAATTCATTAACAAACTTAATGAACTCTTATACGGAGGATGTGCTCCACGAGGGCTACTCGCGTCAACCTAGAATCTATTACTTGGGAAACTTATAATGAACGGAAATGACACCGAGTAGGTTGACATGGAATGATGTGGTTTGATAGCATTGGTTTGGCATGGTAATAACGATATGAGAAAATGAAACGAAAACTTTTAACACCGTGGATATCATAGGGTACCGGGGACTCTCCCTTGAGTTTGGGGAAACACCGTAGTGTTGAGCGGGAACAAGTTGCGGCCGTACTTCCCTGGATGGTCGCACCATCCACGACATTATACACAACGGGAATAGACAGATGTTGGACTTCCCCGGTGGTCGCGCCACCATGTTGAGCATAATGGGGGCGTAGTGTAGCCCTCCCAACGGGTTGGAAAATAACGAGGGGAAAGGATAGTGTGCCGACGACCGCTATACCGGACCCAATCCAATATGATGTGAATTTGCGAAAACATTGTAAGTGACAGATTAGGATAACTTGGGTGAATACGGAGTGTACTTGACCTTGAGGGATTCCGGGATTCATACCACCTTGATGAACTTTGGATAAATACGGGGTGTACTTGATCTTGAGGGATCCCGGGATTTATCTACATTGATGATAAAATGTTTACGGAACATACTTGTAAGGAAATCCCCTTGCACATGATATCATGCAATCTTTGAAATAAATGAGACTATAATGATAATTCCAATATCAATCCATAGTATGGGCTATAGAGAATCAATCTATAAATGAATGGAAAGAAAGAGATATCTCACATATCCAATATGGCACAAAATCCAATACATGACGACAACGATAGTTGGCATGGCTCGCAACATAAGTTATAAGTGGAAATTGTGACACGACGTTTGTTCGAATCCGTAATGGATCCATTGAGTTGTTGTACTTCAGTTAGAATATATTACCTCTTGCATTTACTCGGTTTAGAGGACTTGGTTGTACCCCCTTAGTGGCGCTGCGCCTACGTTCACTGTTACTCGAGTTAGGTTGACTTCACGTGCACTTTGGGTTCTTTACTGCTTGTACGTTTACTTGTGGACACGTAGGCATGCACCGCATGTGCATGCTTGGTAGTAGTTAGGGGTTTTCTCACTGAGCCATTATTTGCTCAGACCCCCTTTCTTTTCCTTTGTTTAGTCTGTGTTGCAGGAATAGACGGGCTTGGAGTTGGAGTCAGTTGCTGGATTTTCTTAGGCTTGGCTACTTCAGTGGAAGTGGTCCCCTTTGTACTTTGCTTTTCAGTTTCGGTACTTTTAGTTGTATTTCTTTTACTTGTACTTGTAGTTCTTTGTTCACTGTAGGAGTTGTAGTAGGACCGTACTTTTGTTTCCCTTCCGCTCTTTACTTTGTTGTACCTCTACTTGTACTGCTCTGTGAATGTAATAAGAAATTCAAATGACTGTATCTGGATGACAAGTGGTTCTATCCCCTATTTATTATTTAACTTGCATTTCAAAAAAAATGGTTTGAAAATCCGGGGTGTGACAGGGGTGGGGTTGAGAGAAAATCAGAGAGGAAGAGAGAGAGAATGAGTTTTTGCCCAAAAATTAGGGTTTCCCCGAATTTAAATCGCACTGCCCGACTTCTTCGTCCGGACGGGAACACCGTCGTCCGGACGAGCACACACTTCCTTCCAGACGAGACCCATCCTCGTCCGGACCAAGCCTCCTGAAGCACACCCTTGCCTTCGCTGCTCGCTCGTCCGGAAGGGTCACCTCGGCGTCCGGACGAGGGACCTGCTGAATGGCTCTAAACGTGCTGAAATGCTCCCGAACCTTCCCGACCCCACCCCAGACACTTCCTCAAAGTTCTAGACATCAAATAGACATTCCAAGATCAATCCACAACCTTTCTCAATCTTACCAAACAATTTCGACAACAAATGAACAATTCGACTTTTTAAGTGAATGTGTCGTCATCGTGTGATTAATGCGTCGGAGGGTCCCATTGCCACAATCTCGCTCGATATAAATCGAATATAATCCGTGGGACCTCACGACATTCTCACAACCTTGACGACACTCAAATTTTAGCAAATGACCAACGATCGATTTCAATGACAATCGAATTAAATCCCAAAAAGATTTAATTAATTTTAATGGGCGACGAGAGAATTACTAAATTTTCTGGAGTGTGACAAACTACCCTCCTTACAAAAAAAAATTTCTCGAAATTTCTACGGATAAGAAGTCGAGACACGACACCACGAGGAGAGTAACGCCTGAAGCACGAAAGACGAGAATTTCCAATGAAAACTGGCAAAAACAACAAAAGAGGTTCCCAACTGAAACAACTCTGCCACGAATACCCAACAACAATCGCAAACCGAATGTACCACCAAACTTACCCAAGAGAACGACATGCCACAAATTGAAGAATACCCACAATGCAAGAAACGTCAAAGAAGAACCGGAAACGCGCAAAAGAAATCGCCACGAGAGAGTTAAGGACTTCCAAGACAATGGTTTCCGTGCATCCATACACTCACACATCGCTCGAGCAAACAAGAAATGTAGATTTATAATCAAGGAGTATGGTACGATCACCAAACCGCAAGGATATTGCCATGAAAAATTTCCACAAGATTCTAAAATGCACTACAATACCAAGTGGACATGCCGGATACTCCGATTTTTCTAAAATATTTTTCCAGAATTTTACGAAAGCAAAGAAATGATTTTCAACCACCGTAAGGATATCCACAATGACTTTATCACCACAACTGCGTGAAACAATTTTGGGGATAGATTTTACGAACAAGATAGAAATAATCCAACTGACACGAGAGAGGAATTGAAAACAAGATAAGCCACAAGGGATGGTCACACAACAACCGTGCCACCCGAAACACCCCAAACAACCACAATGCCACCAAAAAAAGAACCCAACGACCAAAATCTCACAACCCAACCCGCACACACCTAGCGCGGTACCAGAATGACTAAGAAGTTTGATTTGAGATGTGCTGCCCAGTCCCCCTCTCAAAACAATCCTTCATGGTCATTCCTACACCACATGACACGGACTACGCACACCGGTCATGACGAACATCACCACAATCCAAGTCGGTACAGTCGACTTCAAAAGACACATATATTCTACCCCAATGCTCACAACACAGCTGCACAACACAAAAATAAACCCGTCTCACTGATCACACCAACCACAAGCCAATCCCACCACACACTCTCAAATAAGAGCTCCGAAGGGAGACAACATCGCAGAACAGAGGTGTCCAAGCACAAATGGACACGGCGACAACGGATACAACAACCCGGTTTCGCACGAAGACACGGCGAACAAGAACGAACGTACAAAGGCAACCCTCAAGACAAGAATGTGCCATACAAGGATATGATTCCCGAAAATAAGTTGTACGAAGTAGATGCTTCTACATGCAAGACGAACAATGCATCACCACTTACGACAAATGCCACAACGGTAGGCATACCGCGAATAGTTGACAAGAAGATGGCAAAATCCAATCACAACGTTCAAAGATGGAAACAAGGAGAAAAAAGATTTCCCAAACAACGCACAGCTTCTGCAATCGCCAACAGGTGTCAACAAGAAACATGAGAAGTCAAATCGCACACCACTGAAGAACAAGGCATTCTAGTGACAATTAGTATACGGCATAAGCACACACGATAATACTTTCAACAATGATGGTAGAGACCATCGATCAAGCACACTGATCCAAGAGAGACGACGAGTCAACAAGTAGCCAAGGAGCAGCATTCACTCAACGACCCGACAAGGATTGAACAAGGAGGAAACCTACATGCCAAGAGGGGCATACAGCCAACAACACCCCATAACCAAAACGAAGCGAAAGGAACCCACTAAGCCATTGTTCACCTCCTATAACATCCTACTGAAGTGAGACAACCACTCTAACTCTCTCCTCCAAGTTTCATGCAAGATATATGTTACCTCAAGCCATCAACCCAATTATTCATTTCTACCAGACTCATGATTTCAAGAAAATCCGCATCCCAAACTCTGAGTCACCAAGCAAGGTCACCACACTTCTATCTCTCGACACAAAACCATTTCCTCTTCACATTATCACCCAACAAGGCAAGAATCCCAAATACCACTTCTAGTTAGAACCATAAGATAGACACACACGCACTATCACTCCAAAACATTAAGAGAGAACTAAAATCCTCAAACTACTTTCCCAGCTCATAACACACAACAACAACAACTCATTGATCAAATACCAAGGCATCCCAAAAGTAGGTCTAACGCCTAAATCACCCAACAAGCCCAATTAACCAACCGGGATAGAACCATCACAAGACGACCTTCTAAGTCATTCCATAAATCAAATAACCAAAGGACTAATAACCACTGTGAACTCACACAACCCAATCCTTTTTTCGGATGACCTCAATTCACAGCTTAGTGCTTCTACAAGAACAAGATACCACACTAAAATTCCTTTATCCTTCTCAATCAACCAAGAAGTAACCGCAACCGCAAAGTATTAAGTCCAACGCAAATCTTCAAGGGACCTCAAACCACAAGTTAAAACTAACTCTCGCATCAAGTAAGGGTAAAGCACTACCAATATCAACCATTTGGTACTAGTCCACAGGGAGAACCTACTAACCTAAGGATACTTCACATCCCAAGTGAATCACACACAATCTCTGCCATGACAAGGCCTTACCACCCCGAGGTATCCTCACTTCCCAAGAAGATCACAACTACTAGATCATCAAGTACTAACACATCAACAAGCAACCACAAATCCCATGAGTGAGGTTATTCTAAGGTTCCACAACTCACGCAAGGAACGAGACATGAGAGGGAGACTAAATCAATCCCAAAGGTGAACAACCATCAACAGCAAGACTATCAAGCAAGAAGCCTACCACACAACGAGAAAGGGAGTCAAAACTCAACCATCGAGAAAACAATCAACATCAACGATGCAAACGACAAGTTCCAGATATCAATCATCAAAGAGTGAAACGGAATTTGAGGCTCAATCACAAGAGCATTACAAGTTCCCAGTCGCAAGAACAACAATCAACCCTTCAACGTCAAGGTGAATGACACTCTTTTACAAGGAATATCGCACAAGGAGTTCATCTACGATCACAAGAGAGAGAACTCAAGAGACAGTTACCCAATCGTACACAAAATCATCATCCTCACTAGGAGGGCAAACAAGACTCAAATTCACTGACTGTCGCAAAGTTCGTCATCTGCCACTAGAGATAGGCTCAAAAGCCACGACAACAACAACAAGAATCCGCTTCCTATGAGAGAATAGGCTTGACAAGCCATAGCTGCGGCCACCAACGATCGAAATCGAGGAATAAGAAGCCAAATCACCACCAGAGTCAACAAAGAAACTCATCCACGCTCTAGGAACAAGGAACTCGAAATAGTTCACCACACTAGAGTAGGAGTCACTACTACCATCTAGAGGATACAACTGGAACAGACAAGTCCAATACCCACAAAATCCTCTAATAGATGACAAGACAGGCTCGAAAGTCACCTCAATATAGATAAGAATTTGCCCAAAACTCCAAAAGAACAACAACAAGACCAACTCGAAGGAGTAGACACCACGAATTTCCAAACCATCTTATTAATTTGAGTTATAAAAACTTATTTTTTTATGAGATCCATGCAATGCACATACATTCAATGCCTAGATATACATGCCATGCACCCTAAATGCAATCCCTCAGAGCTACGCAGAAGAAACAATGTGCTCATTGAGACTAAAAGTCTCCCCAAAGACCTAGGTAAATCGGAACGAGCGCTCTGATACCAAATGTAACACTCCTAAATTTTGAAACATTTTTTTTGAAATAGATAAAAGGAGTGTTAATGGGTAAAGAGTATCAACGCAGACGTTTTGGAATAAACGGAACTATTTTGGAAAGAACGGAATAAAAGTCACATTTTGGTTGATACATTGACTAGGAGGTGTTGCCCTAGGTCATACGAAATGATTGAAAGAAATGGTAAAATGTGACACGTGACTGGAAACTGTTGTTGGAACTGTATAGTGGGATTGGCCCACCGACTCTTCGGAGGATTGAGGATTATCAAGTGCTTTTTATTCAGGTTGAGGCCTTGGGATGTACCATAAGAGGGTCTCCCACGACATTGCACAATAGGGGTAGTACTAAACCCTCCCGACGGATA
>NMUG010007768.1:0-11930 GCA_002855965.1 Monotropa hypopitys | reverse complement strand
GTGAGGAGCATTTCATCTCTCTTCATTTATGCACTACAGCTTTCCCCCCCTTCTTTTCCCCCTTGTAGCCTACGAGCAAACCCCCTTTATTTTAAAAGAGCTGTAACATAATTTTATTGGAGGCAAGTTCATAGAAATTAAAAAGATTGATGTTTTTCAAATTACCATGTTTGTAAGAATGTTTTAAAGAGAAATGTTTTACAATTCACGGTCCCTTGTTTATGGTTTGGTAAATATGGTTTCACGATCAACCTTAATTTTATTCCATTTTGAAAAAAAATATGGTTTGAAAATTCTGGGCGTGACAGATGTCCCTTTA
The DNA here is from genome assembly GCA_002855965.1 of Monotropa hypopitys. Lineage (NCBI taxonomy): Eukaryota > Viridiplantae > Streptophyta > Magnoliopsida > Ericales > Ericaceae > Monotropa > Monotropa hypopitys. Next base: position 11,611 of record NMUG010007768.1, on the reverse strand, counting down.
GCATATAATGCTATTGTTAAGAGAACATGGATGCATAGGATGGGAGCAATCCCTTCAACCTATCATCAAGTGCTTAAATTCCCTGGTCCTAAGAGAATTGAATGCATAAGAGGCAATTAGGCCACAACCAAGAGTTGTTTTGTGACTTCTTTGAAAACAAAGCAATAGATTGAGCAAGTCAAATCAATAGAAGTACCAGATCAGCCAACTCTGGAGGATGTTGGGAAGAATTCGGAAGAAAGAGTGGTGGAAAATTTGAAGAAGGTTCCTGCTCACCCAACTGATGAGGAACATTATTTTTTGATCGGGGAAGAATTGACAAAGGAGGATGAACAAAATTTGGTCCAACTCTTATTGGATCATGTTGATGTGTTTGCATGGACACCTCAAGAAATGTCCGGTATAGATCTAGAAGTCATTTGTCATCATCTGAATGTCAATCCACGCCACAAGCCAGTCATGCAAAGAAGGAGGAGGTCGGATGTGCAACATACAGATGCAGTGATTGAAGAAGTGGATAATCTTTTGAAGGTAGGGGCAATTCGAGAGGTGTACTATCCTGATTGGTTAGCAAATACAGTAGTTTTTTTTAAAGGCAGAAAAATTTATAGCAAACACAGTAGTTGTGAAGAAAAAGAATGGCAAATGGAGAGTCTATGTTGATTTCACAGATCTGAACAAAGCTTCCCCTAAAGACAACTTTCCTTTGCCAAAAATAGATCAACTGGTGGATGCAATAGCTAGATTTAAGAGAATGAGCTTCCTGGATGCCTATAGGGGATATCATGAAATAGCAATGTATGAGCCCGATCAAGAAAAAACTTCGTTTATCACTCCGAGGGGTCTTTTTCTATAAGGTAATGTCGTTTGGCTTAAGAAATACTGGAGCAACTTATCAAAGACTTGCAAAAAATGTTTAAAGATATGATTGGCAAGAACTTGGAAGTCTATATTAATGATATGGTGATCAAGTCCAAAGAATCAGAATCTCATTTGGCAGATCTGCATCAAGCATTTGAGGTACTTAGAAATTTTAAGCTGAAACTAGATGCTTCAAAATGTGCTTTTGGAGTCAGTTCAGGGAAATTTCTTGGTCACTTGGTGACTAGAAGAGAAATTGAAGCCAACCCAGATCAAATAGCAGCCTTGCAGAATCTCCAAACTCCAAGAAGAACTAAGGAGGTGCAAAGACTTACAGGAATGGTTGCCGCATTGAATAGATTCATTACCAGATCATCGGATAAATGTAGACCCTTCTTCCAACTATTAAAGAAGCAAGCCACTTATAACTAGACATAAGATTGTAAAAATGCTTTTCAAGAACTGAAGAAATGTGTTGCCACTCCTCCTTTGATTGTCATACCAGAGCCATAAGCCATAAGATGTCTTGAAGATCTATCTTGAAGTATCTGAATATACGGTCAGTACAGTTTTGATCAAGGAAGATGATGCCGAGCAGAGAGCAGTGTACTACATTAGTAAAACACTCCTTGATGCATAAACCAGATACTTGCCATTATAAAAATTGATTCTGGTATTGATGGTAGCCTCCTACAAATTAAAACATTATTTCCTAGCTCACACCATTGAAGTCTCAACCACTCATTCTTTAAAAATGTATTAAAAAAGTAGATTTTTTAGAAAGAGTGGCAGCTTGGTCTATTGAGCTCGGGGAATTTGACATACGTTTCATTCCTCGCACATCAATCAAGGGTCAGATTTTAGCAGATTTTGTTGCAAGATTTTCTCCACGAAGTCATTCTAGGGAACAAGCAAAAAAAGATGAGCCAGTACCCCCAGAAATACATGAAAAAAGCAGAACAACCAGAAGAAAGCCAGGCAATCTCAGAACCACAAGAAGAGACATCTAATCAATGGAAACTTTTTGTAGATGGTTCTTCTTGTAATAAAGGGTCTGGAATAGGAATTGTATTGTTTTCACCAGATGGATTGGCATTAGAACAGTCAATCCATTTAGATTTTAATGTTACAAATAATGCTGTCGAGTATGAAGTTTTGCTTGCAAGACTTAGTATTGTACAGAAATGTGAAGCTAATGATTTATTGATTCATTGTGATAGCCAATTGGTTGTTAACCAATTGTCTGGAGAATATACTGCCTGAGATAACCGAATGACCACTTATGCTGAGAAAGTTAAAGAAGCCTTAGGTTAATTTGACAAAACAAATATTGTGAAAATTACGTCAAAACAGAACATCCATGCTGATGCCTTAGCTTGCCTTGCATTCTCGGTGCCCATAGAACTTCGCCGCACAATCAACATTGAATCACTTCTGCAGCCGAGTATAGAGAAGCAATCGATAGAAGAAAGTATGGATTTAAAACTTCGCCACACAATCAGCATTGAATCACTTTTGCACACTTGTCAAAAGAGGAAGAAAATCCAATTTTGGTCGCCCCCAAATTTGAAAAATTGGACAAGTTTTGGGCTATATAAACAAGGTATATCCAAGGCAAATAGGAAGAACTTTCCCATAAATTAAAGAGGGACTTTCCTATGAATTGAAGGGTTTCCATACACCTCCAATGTAACGCCCCATCCCAATAATCATTTAAATTAAAACAATTATTGAATGGGAAATGTTACCAAGAACACTTCCAACACAAAAACCCAAGTCTCAAGATATAACTTCAAGGAAAACCACAAGTACTACTAGTAAAAAGCCTCAATGAAACTTCAAGATGATACCTCACCTCACAACAAGGCACCACAATATAAAACCTCAAATGTACAGCGGAAGATTAAATATCACTAATCCCAAATGGAATAACTTCAAGAGCTACTAGCAACAACAAGTACAAGGCTACATTGCCTAAAAAGTAAAGTGACTACAATAACTGGAAAAGCCAAACCGGATACTACAACTAAGTGTAACAAAAGGGCTAACCAACTAGCCAACAAAACCACCTGCTATAGACTGCCAAGCCCACTGAAAGGACTAACACTACTCCAAGCCTGACTGTAGTGGACCTAACGCACACAAGTCTCCTCAAACTGGAATTCCAAGCCAAAGAAAAAGGCAAAACAAAACAAGCAAGGAAGTCCAGAGTTTGTTAGATATGAATATCAAAACATATGGCTAACAAGGATTATAATTGCAACATGGTAAAGTAATTGAAAGCATTTTAAACTAATTATTACTAGCTTATTTCATGAACTCTTACAAGTTCTCATTAACCCATTTATTCCTTAATTGGGGGTGCGATACTAACGTACCAATCATCAATCACCCACTTAGACGAATATGTCCACTACTGTACCAATTTATGTCCAAGGAGGGTGACTCTTCCAAGCAACTGTTCGTAAAACCTCAACGTATAATTTGTCCATGAACTACTCCCAAGGACGGTGCCAACTCCAAGGAACTATCCACACCTATCTCAATGTATACCACGTAAGTGTATCCAAGCCATAGTCAATGTACGAAGGGTGGTAATTGCCTTCTACGACTAGTCCTTAATATGATGATGTCATTACTCACAGTGGATACATACAATTTCACATAATGAACATATAATGATTTACATAATCAAGTAAGGAAGTGAAAGACAACAATGTGGCATGTAACCCTTATTCCTTCCATTTTTCATTAAGATGACATGGCCATTTAATCACTTTAACTTCTCATCCATTTTTGATACTTTCATTATTTCTATGGTTAGACCACAACGTATACGGTTCACTCCCGTTGGGTCCCCGGCCACAGCCCCATCTAGCAAAGCATTGCAACTTGGGCGAACCAATCAAGCCCACTACCCCACACTTGGCCTCACTGCTTATTTGAAGCATGCCAGGGTCATTCCACTTTACATTACTTACTATTCTTAGGTATACTTTCCATTTCTCATACATGTTCACATGTGGTTCACAAGGATTGTATCATATCATTCCATAACATGCCATCATGTAATATCCAACAAAAGAACAATTAACCGTTACCACATGCTAGCACATAGTTCTAACAAGTAAAGCAGATGAGCATGTATTATCACAACATCTAACTAACAACCAAGTAGCCACATGAACATATTTTGCACATAAGCATTCATATCATCACATCCAACTAGACACGAAGTAGTCATATACGGGTTCATCACGCTTATACTGCACTACTCTGATTATTCTATCCTTAGTTTATTTTATGCATACCATTTGGTAAAGTATTCATATTATCTATTGATTTCAATGTATTGGTATAACTACCATACTTGGGGTTCAAGTGATCAATCCCATGTGTCTTCCAAGTGTGATGTACAACTAAGTACCTTAACCATTCTAGTTTCCCTAACTTAGATGTCATAGTTTCCATAGTTAAGGATTTATTCATTTAATTCAAGCAACCCTACTTAATTGTGTAAAGAGCTCGCATATGATTTAATGGAATACATATCTAACAAAAACTCACCCGGTACCGACGAAGTGCCAAGCAATCTCCTCCACAATCCTTGGAAGAGTAGGTGATCACCTGACATAGATTCAAGTGGATTAAAACCCACATATACATTGCACTATTTAAAAAGAGACCAAACACTAACAATGTACTTAACCAACCCTCAAGGTTCCCCCAAGGTCAAACTCCAACTCTAAGGAGCCCCAAGACTAAGTCTTAACCTTCAAAGGCTAAGGCATGAATGCCTCACTTCAATTAAATCCCCAAACACTCCCAAGGTTCGCTAAGATCCTCAAAATATGATCCACATAATTCTAAAAGGGTAATACCTCAAATCCCCAAGCAAACATCAAACAATTTCTATCATTTAGGCTGATCGGTATGGCACCGGTATAGAGCCGGTATACCGTACGGCATGCCGGCTAGTACAAAAAATCCATAATTTGCTAAGGCAAACCTACTACCCATTTTGGACAAAATCCGGTATACCGCCCGGCATGACAGCCGACATGCCGGTTAGTGCAATTTTGCACTCCAAGGAAATAACAAGCCTATTGAATGAAATTTACACACACCGGTAGGGCACTTTAGGATGTTGAGTGTTTGAGGTTATGGTATTAGTTGAAATAATGATTAGGATTGTAGAATTGAGCATGTCTAGAGTGTTTAGTGAGTCAAATTTTGTCTTGGTCATCACTAATGCTTATTTTACTAATGGTTGTGTTTGTTTTGATATGTATGTGAACTATTATAGCAGGTTTGCTAGCATGGATCATGGGCATTCTGCAGGTGCTGCGTCTAATGAGCCAAGTTTAGGTGAGGTGAATCAACCTCCAGCTCAGGGAAATCAACCAGTATTGGGGGATATAGATAGATTGATCGCAACAATGGATTAGTTAGCGGAAAGCTAAACGACTTTACAACGATTGCTAATGGCACAAGTAGTTGGTGGAGGTGCATGTAAATGTTTAATAGAAAGGTTTCAGAAGTTGCATTCTTATGAATTTGAGGGTTCGGCAATGCCCTGTGAGACAGAGAGTTGGTTAAGAGGAATTGAGAGAGTCTTTGATCTTATGGGTGTATCTAATGAACAAAAAGTAATGTTAGCAGCCTTTAGTTTAAAAGGTGAGGCATTGTGTTGGTGGGAATCCATTAGTCATCAATTGTTGCCCCCTTTGTCGAAAATGGTACTGAATGCACCTAGAGTGATTACGTCGGAAATGTTTGTGGAGAGTTTCAATGATCATTTTGTCCATAAAGCTATATGTATGACCAATAGTCAGTGTTTATTCATTTGAGGCAAGGAAAGTTGAGTGTGGCTGAATACGAGGCAAAATCTGCGGCTTTGTCTAGATATGAAGTGGAGTTGGTAAACACAAAAGATAAAAAGTGTAGAAGATTTCGAAGTGGGTTGAAACCTAGGGTGACATCTAGGTTGATTTCATTTAGAGAGAGAAGTTATGCGGATTTAGTACACATGGCGAGAAAATTTGAAAGAATATTGATGAAATGTTCGAGCATCGGCGTAGTATTAAAAGAAGTAGATTGGAGTTTTTTCAATCAAAGCAAGTAAATGGGGTTAGTGAGAATTATGGAAATGTACAAGCATTGAACTTGGGAAGTGAGTATAATGGTGTTAAATCCTATGGTGAGAGAAAGGAGAAAAGTAGGTACAATGAGTCAATGGTTAATAGTTAAAGAGTTTCACATCATTGTTTTAGATGTGGATCGGTGGATCACTTGGTGAGAGACTTCCCTAATACTGTAAAGGATATAGTATGTTTCAATTGCAGTTGCAGTGAGAAAGGGCGTATAGCACCCCGATGTCCCAAGCGTCGGGTGATTACCAATGAAGCAGTGGAGAAAGTTCTAACCAAGGACATGAAAGGAAAAAGTGGCATGGAGGCTCTAAGATAGATGGTTACTTTGACCTCACGTGGAGCACATGACACACCAGAGTATGTGACATGTATATCATTGTTGATTTCTTGGCTTATATGCATGCAAACTTGTTATGCGGTTGATGGATTTATTCTTGTGTTGAATCCACATCGATGCATATAAGTTAACTAGTTGTGAAAACTATTTGCGTTGGCAATTCAATCCATGGTGGATAAAAGATCCTTAAAATTGAAAATGTGATGAAAAGTTCTTATGTTAAAAATGCGGAACAAGTGGTAAGTGATAATCATATGCTCCAATTAGCATGGATACATATTAAATGTTAAATGGTAATCGATACTTGAATACATGTGTGTGATATTAAATTGCTATTCATCTTATTGTGCCGTTTATACAGTTTTGTGGAAATGTGGGATGTGAATTCATTGATGATAATGCGAAGTATGCGTTTTGTAACACATTATATATTGTGTTGTTGGAATCATAATTGCTACCCATGTGCGAATTCTTCCTCGTAAAGTCATAATACTAAATGTGTTAGTAATTGCACAATAGTTAGAACATGGTGTTATTCATTGTTATGCTAGATCATGGCATTGTATTTTCAGAACCGTAATTGATGTTCATGTGTTAACTCATATTTGCAAAACCATTATGTTGTGGTGGGTAGTCATTGCGAGAATGTTAAAGCATGTGCTAGGTGGATTAAAATCATGTTTTGTATCCATATGTGATTGTCCTCGGGAATGTTTTTATGCCACTTTGGCTAGTCATTGTAAAAAAGGGTAAGTGCGTAGTGTTATGAATTGCATTGTAAGGTGGTATTCTCGAGCCTTTGTGAGTTGTGGTTATTGGTAAGATTCTGGGATTATTGTGTGAGACGAATGTCTCGAGGTCTGGTTTGAAGGATGCCTGGCTAATGTCCTTTCAGATTGGAAGTCTTGGAAAATCAATTGAAAAACATAATTTTTCTCGGGATGTCAGAATAGAGAGTAGAGTGTGTTTTCACAATGTATTGGAAAATGGTTTTCATTGTAAGGATATCACAATTTTAAACAGTTTTACAGGATAAAAATTCAAACGATTAAGAAAATTTTATATATTATTCGATTGAACTAATTTTTTATAGGATAACATAAAATAATATTTTAAGCAAAATTTTAAAATCAAATTTTTTATGCGAGTCTCACTGGGCCGTGCACACGAAATCTGTACACGGGTACAGATTTCCACTTCTGTACCCATATAATTTTCGGTGAAAGTGGGGTATTTTTTGAATCAATACACTTGGAGCCATTGAATCACTTCGACATAAGAACACAACCATTGAATTATTCTTAATCACAGTCAATCAGATTTCGATGTGGCAAGAAATAACCAAGCTATTTTCATACCCAAATTTGAACAACTAAATGACTACTATTATTTTTTGACTGATGAAATATCTGACCATTCAAAGAATGAGCAATGAGTGATCTTCTAACTTCCCTAAGTCATTAACTAAGAATTACTTACAATTTGAGCTTAAGTAAATGTATGCTTTCATATAGGGTGAATAACATATGTTAAGTTGGTGATGTTCTACCAAATGAATTCTTTTACTCAAATAAGATACATTTTGTTGTTTTGGAAAGGAACAAAGTAGTAAGTTTTTGTTGGAGTCTACCAAAGAAGCATTAGGCGTCTTCAATTTTTTCCATTTTGCTAACATCTTAATGGCATAAAGAAATCAAATAGATAAAATAATCGAGGGATTCCAACAAAGCTAGACCAGACTTTATCATTATATTAAATCAGAAGGGTCAAATTTGCCTATTTGTTAAGATTATGACATGTTATTTTGTTTTATTTGTAGGTAATATATTGTGAAAAGCTATAGTACTGAAATGAGATAAACGTGAAATGCACATCACTGAAAGAAAGTAGAGTAAGCTAACTCCAACTCCCGCTGCAAGCTATCAAATAATGCAAACATGCATAAAACTGTAAAAAGAAGGTTGAGTCATAAAGACCCAGCAAATATGCACCTATCAAGTGCAAATGCAATTATGGTGACATGTGCAAATGGTGTGAATCCCTATGATGCAATCCCAAGCATGCCATTACTTCCACCTTCTCAAACACCACTACCAAGTCACAACTCACAAATCTAACCAAGTGTTTCATCTACACAAGTACTCCAAGGGAAACCCAAGTCTTTCTATCTTTTTCAAGACTAATAATAACACACATCGAACCTTCTCCTTACCAAGTACCCTTATCCACACAACTAGACAACACAAGCTAGTACGAATGCCATAAGGGCCAAGGGTCTCAACCACGATCGCAACGACATGGTAAACTATCAATTTATCTAAGGAGGACACTTCCAAGAACACAACCCATCTCTAGTGACACCACTACCAACTATCGCACACAAGCCACGAGCCGTATCCACAACCAAGAGCTAATTCCACGACTTAGCCAAACATCCACTACTAGCTAATTCCATGACTTAGCCAAATAACACATCGAGCCCACAAGCTAATTCCACGACTTAGAATATCTCCATCCAATTCACCAAGCCACGTAGGATAACACATAACCCTTCCGATCCTCTATATACATATCTATATAGGTACACATTGGTGAATTGATTTATCTTCTTTATTAGTTTGTTCGACTCCCGGCTTAACATCACTTTGAAACCAAGTCACACGAGTATCGGCCGCCTCACTAAATAAGGACCGGCTTACCCCAAACGTGGACTATCATTTGAAAAGGGTCGCATGAGTCTCAACCGTCCCACGAGGAAGGACCGGCCTACAACAAACATGGACCGTCACTTTGAAAACCAATTTGGAAAACCATTAAGCCCGGGATCGATTTACAGTCTCCTTGACAAGTTCAAGGGTCGACTTACTCATGAAGTGCCACGAGGAATGCACTATCACACGAGGTGCCACGAGGGATGCACCGAATACGAGGTGTCACGAGGAATACATCAATTCACGACGTGCCACGAGGGATGCACTACTTCACAAACATTCGAAGACCACATCGTTTGGTCACTAAGTCATCGAGTCCACGAGTTTATTGTTGATTTTGGTTGGTTGTTTAATATAGGTGAATTGAGTATATTTTCAAGTACAAGTCAAAGGAGACCAGTTCTCCATCAAGGACAACGAATTTGCCTACGAGGGACGAGTTCCCAAATTGAGGGTGACGAATTCACCTAATCGTCTCTACCACAAATACTAATAGCCTAGGAATGAGTTCCCTAGTCTAGTGTGACGGATTCACACTTGGATATCCATTTGTCTTCACCAAGGCATTTCACCAAACACCTAGAGTGCATAAGGGCACACAAGGGTCCTAGTCACCAAGGACACCTAATCCAACATCCAATCCATCACCCATAAGTTTAAGGCCATACACAAGGCCTAGGTGAGATCTCCTAATCCTTCCAAGACCACACACAAGGGTCTAACCGAGACTTAGCAAATCTACGGAATCATGAATTATACTCGTAAGCCCTCGGGCATTCTATCAAACACCTAGCGGGCACAAAATCACTGCTCAATTCCACTAATTTACACTCCTAGGAACCCCCCCCAATTTCCATCGAACTTCAACAATTCAATTATAAGTCCTAGACATGAAATTGACTATCACATATCCTCAAAATCACTATGACTACTCCAATCCAATGCAAGGATGAGTTCAATTTCAATTTATCAAACATGTCAAATTTCATGATTTTCGAAAACATGGTTTTTATGAAAACCTTTGATTTTAATCTTGTAAATCAAATTAGGTGACCTAACATAATCACACGAACACAAGATAGGGGCGTATTTACCTTAAGCTCCAACAATGGCAGAAACCCTAGGTGAGGGTGTCTTAACACCAACACAAATTATGCACATCAATGGAAAGACAAAGTTAAGGAGAATCAAGGTCTCCAAATAGCCAACATGAGAAAACCACTTACAAATTGACTTACCCAAAATTTTTGGAGAACGATTTCGCCACCTATGTCACCGGAAATCCCTCGGCATGGGGAATGACGTTAGTGCTCGCAAAAACTCCATGGGATGCTCGGAAGATCCCCAAAATTTAGAGAGAAGGAGGGGAGGCCATGGGAGGTAGAGAGAGAGGAGAGAAGGGGCTCTAGGGTTTGGAGGAAGAAGGCAAAATGCCCCAAATTTGTGCACACACTCATATATATATCCCTTCATTCAAAATAACCAAAATGCCCTTCATTTAACTTTCGGACAGGATTTTTACACACGGCGACCGGTCGACGCTTTCAGCTCGACCGGTCGAGGCCTATACGAAAACCCCTCTGCCTTGCCGCGACCGGTCGACGACGGTACCGTGTACGACACGCTTTAAAAGAAAAAATGGAAATCTTTTCTGAAATGCCACGACCGGTCGACACTATTGGCCCGACCAGTCGACGCTGGAAAAAATGTAATATTTTGAAATTAAATCCCAAACTCGACCATAACTCCTCCCGGGACTTCCCGGAACATACCGAATCAACTACGGACCAAAAGAATGGACCGACACAGGGTCCAACACCCAATTCTAATCATTCTAAGAAATCCAAGGAAGCTGCACTAAAATTTATTAATTGATTAGGATAACGAATTTAATTCCGGAAACGTATTTAGAAAATACGGGTCGTTACACAATGTTTGGCCGTAGACTCCCAGAGTACAATCGGTCACTGATGGTTGCAACATTACAAGAACCGGTCTAGGAACGATTGTGCTTGGACTCTCTCATAGAAGAATGAAATGCAAGGTTTGTGGACTGGACAGAGTAGAGACAGACTGTTGGGAAATGTTAGAAGATAATGATTTTCATAGTGCTCTTTTCATAAGGTCATGGTGCCATTTTATAATCATATGGTTTTACAATTGTAATTCATTCTGTAATTGAATATAATATGGTACAGGTTGGGTCTAGCCCAAAGTTCAATCGGAAAGCCAAAATCAAAGCTCAAACATAAATCTAATTGGCCCATAAGTTCAATTGAATTTACAATAAAATGATTGATCCGCGACACGAGTCACATTCTCACGAACACACGAAACACGGACCCAAAATACGGACCCGGGCACAAGTGCGGTCACAGGCACAACCGGTCGGGCGGTGGAAGCAACCCGGGCACAGGTGCGGGCATGAGCGCGGTCGGGCGGGCGGCGGCGGCGGCGCATGTGTGCACGTGGGAAAATATTCGAATCACACTTCATCTTACTTTCTCCTTAGATTTTGTTGTGACACTTAGTGACACAATACAATAAAT
>NMUG010007767.1:0-11930 GCA_002855965.1 Monotropa hypopitys | reverse complement strand
GACAAGCTTTATCTCTTGATATGAACTATGATTCAATACTCAAAAAGATGTGCATTCAAGACTATCAACAAGTCAAGAACGCAAAATAATTTAAGCATAAGAGTAAGAATCCAATCATAATGCCAATATAGAAATTATTTACGCAAGTGAGAAATAATCATGGCATATGATTTAATATGGTCAAGTATCAATTATGTAAATAGGAATAAGAATCCTATTTCTTCAAAATGTGAGTTCCAAGATGTTCTTTTAAGCAAATATTTCTCAACAACTATCAATTTAAGACATTGAACCCTTTTTCAAGCTTAGTATGACATGTTTAGAAGCATAAATGTTGAAATGTAGACAAAATGGTTCTGCCAGAAATTTCTTGTCAAAAATTGTATAGGCCGGTATGCCGCCCGGTATACCGCCCGGTATACCGGCTGCCTACCGGCTGCATACCGGTTCTGCCGAAAGTTGACAGACAGCAGGAAAAACAGGTTTAAAACAAGTGAATGTGCCAAATTTTGATATATCCTTCAAACAAACTATTTTCACATAGAATATAACATCTAGTGTTAATCATAAATTGCTCATAAGCTCGCTTAATCTAGTTGCACAGGTATATAATAATTTTGAAGGTGACTCGATACTTGAACTACCTAGTAAGCTATGTCAAGTTCTATGTATGTCAATGAAGGCAAATATGGGTAAGGTGCACACAACAACCATATATTATAAGTAAACCAAACACATTTTCAAAGTTAAGCTAGGACATAGGTCTAAAACAAAGTTTAGAGCAAACTTGCCAAGTCTAGACATACTTGGACTTTCCAACATAGAAATAAAGAAAACTCACCAACAAAAGTTTCAAACCAAAGATAAAAAGATGAAATCTAGTCCTCGGCATCTCCTCCGTCATTGTGGCCATCTCCATCAACCTCATCACCATCATTGCCATCTACGTTCCTATCTTGAGACGGTTCACGAAATACGGGAGCTTGTTGAAATTGGCCATAAGGAGTGTACTCCGAATATTGTTGCCCGTAATAGTTTTGGAACCATTGTTGTTGGTCAATGACGTGTTGTTGTTGTTATTGTTGTTCGGAAATGAAGTCAACGCGATGAGTTAGGTGAGAAATGGTTGAGTCGGTCCTTTGAGTGAAAGAGTCAAAATCAGAGAGGAATTTGGTTTGATTGATGGTAAGTGAGACAAGTTGGCTAAGCACAACGTTCATAAAGTCTTGGGACATGGTAGGAGCTTGTGAACTTTTTCCAACTTCCATTGGAACATCACTAGGTGAAGGGGGAATGTCGTAAGTAGTGCCCGTGGTGGTGTTCCTAGGTTCTTTTAGCTTAGGGAAGGACAATGGAGATCTATCCAATGTGTCCATGGCTTGCCCTCTAATGTTAACTTCGAAGTGTTGAAAGATTTTAGTAAGAATGGCTCCAAAGGGTAGGGCCTTTTGCCAATCCGAGAGAACGGAAGCCATTTCATGCATGATAACATAGCCCAAGTCAAGTTTAATGCCTTTCAATAGGCAATACATGACATAAACTTGCATGGGAGAGACGGCATCATAATGGCCTGCCTTAGGAATGATATCTTCATAGATGAAAGTGTGCATGAATTTTACTTCATATATGAGATCATTCCTAACAATCCCTCCGGGAATGGTCGTCTTACGGGTGACGGTTTGGAGTAAGGGTGTAAGGTCTTCAAAAGCATTTTGAAGATCTTGGTCATTTGTGAGATATATATTCATGACGCCCCTATCATGACCAAGAATCTCCGCCAAGGTAGTGACATTGAGAGTGATCATTTTGACTTCAAGGTGTATTCGTACTCTTCACTCTCTACATATAGGTTGCAATAGAAATATCTCACAAGCTTCTTAAAAACGGTAGTGGGTATTTATAGGGCTTTTTTCCAACCTATAGCCTCCATGAGATCAATCAAATGACATCTAGATTCGGGAGACGTTTTTACCTTTCGCCCGGTAATGATTGGTTTTGTGGAGAACGAATCCCATGAAGATGCCGAATCGAAATTGAGGAATCGTGACCCGTCAAAGGTAGGAGCTTGGCTTGATTCTCCTTGGGTGCGCTTACTCTTCTTGGACTTGCGAGAATAGGTATTCATTTTTCGAGAATTTGGAATTTGGACCTAGAGTTTGATTTTTCGGATTTTCTGAAATTTGAGAGTTTTGAGCGGATGATTCTCCAATCCCTTGGAGTATGATGTAGAGGGGATAGAACTAGGGTGATTTTGGTACCTAGGGCAAGTGATTTGAAGATTGGATAAAGATTTGGCAAGAAGGAGTGGTGAGGAGAGAAGAGAGATCGCAGAAGTTCTGTCAAAATCGCAGGGGTAATGAGAGAATGAGGCCAAAAATCATTTTTAAAACTTTTCCCAAATTTTTTGTACAGACCGGTATACCGCCCGGTATACCGGCTGCATACCGGTGCCATACCGGTTTGACAGATAGGGTACAGTCTGCAATTTTTTGAACATTTGACAAGAACAGCTTATGTAAAACTTTATATAATTCAAAATAAAAAACTATTTTTAACCAATATAATACACATATAATACATCAAAAATATCATATAAACTTTCCATTTTTATAATGATTCATATGGAATTTAATCGAAATACTTTAGGCTACTAGAGAATAGAATTTTCATCCATCAAACAACCTAGGTAGCCAAATTTTCATTCAAGTTCAAAACCAACCAAACTAAGTCATAAGAATAAACATAATAACGTTCCAAAGATGCTCATATTCAATAGTTATCAAATATAATGCATTTTGATATCATTGGAAGCAAAGTTAGAGGGAAAATCAACATGTTTGACACTTAAACCAAGTCAACATGCTAATTTCCCACATATTCAATTAATGATCAATCCAAGTATAAAAAATAACTTAAAATCATTATATCAACTTGCTCAAACTCTTAAGAGGATACCATGAGAATTCTAAGACAAGTTTGGAAGCAAGTCATGAAATGAGCATAATGCGAGAAGTAAGTCTATATGCTATATTTTCATATAACAATATAAACATCCATTTAGGCATATAGAATATCTTAAAACAATTATATAAACTTGTTCAAAGGATGAACATGAAGAACGAACAAGTTATAAGGCAATATAGCATAGCATATGATATAGACTACACAGAGGCAATATGCATGCCAATATACAATCAAATCAATGTCAAGTCAATATGTATAATACAATGAATATACAAGAATCATCTAGGCATGAAAACAAGTATGTAGACACGCCAAGATTCGTCATTGTGCAAAATTAGTATACAAGGCATATGGCATGAAATGACACCAAGAAGCGTACATATGCCAAGAAATAATTCCTAAACTAAATCAAGAGGATATAACTTAGAAGTTCATCCTAAACTACTAGAGACATGGGTAGATCAAGATTTAGGTACCCAAGTTACCTTGGGTTTGTCAACATGAGAATGAACATGAACTACCCTATCTTTTCTAACCTATATGAATTTGACATTAGAGGCACGGGTATGATGAATTTTCCTAATGGGGCATGTACTAGATATATGTCCAATGTGATTGCAATAGTGACATGCCAATTTTGGTGTTTCCTTAGGAATTGTACAATTAGGCATATGAAACTTATTTGTAAGTTTCTTCTCATCATGCTCAAATAAGGATATCTTCTCATCAAAAGAGCATTTTAAATTTTCTATCTTGGAATCTTATAAGGAAATTTGTTCATCATGTTCCTTCTTTAGTTCGTCTAACTTGGTTTGTAATTTTTTCTTTTCTTTCAATGTTTCATCAAATTCGTGTGATAGTTCTAAAGAAAAGGACTTTAGTTTCTTATACTTACATGTGAGTTTTTTATACTCATTCAACAAAGATTCAAACTTTTCTTCCAAATCATCACAAGATGAGGAAGATCTAGAAGATACCTCATCATTATTGACCATGAGGCAAATGTCCAATGGAGCACTTTCTTCCTCCTTGTCCAAATAGCATTGTTCTTCCTTGCTCCAAGTAGTAGCTAGTTCAACTTCATTTGAACCTTCAAACAAAGTGACTAAACATCTCCAAACATCATTAGCAGAGTCAAAGGAAGAAAACTTTCTACAAATATCAATACTCAAAGAATCAAATAATAAGTTCATGGCTTTGGCATTTAAATCAAACTTTTGTAAATCATGAACATGCCAACTCAAAAATGGTTTAATTTTAGATATACCATCTATATATATCCTAGGTAAGGGAAATCCATTTTCTATGATCATCCAAAGATCATAGTCCACGGATTGGACAAAGATGCGCATCCTATTTTTCCAAGATGTGAAGTTGGAACCATGAAAAATAGGAGGTGTAGATATAGATGAACCATGAAGAAAATTAGTTGACATTATGGATCTTAACTCTAGACGGTTAAGTCGAGAATATGATCACAAAGAAAATAAGACCAAATGTTGAGAGACAATTGGTGAGACAATGAAGTGATCAAAAATAGAGCAACCACTCTGATACCAATTGTTAGTCCCGATATATTCGATGCAATGGACAACCAAGAGGGGGGTGAATTGGTTTATTAACTAAAATGCCCAAATAAATCTTTATTTCCAATTAACCAACTATTCAAAGTGTGATGAATATCACAAGTTCAAATACCAATCTAATTAAAGCACCAAGTGAATCCCCTTACGTTACACCTCAGGTTCTTGGGGTTCTAATCCCAAGAGGTCGAGGTTTCCGTTTTTCTAGTTGTTCTAAATAACTAGATAATTAAAGATACTTGGATCTTAATATTGCACGCACTGTGAATAGTAAGGTGAGAATGATTTAATTTGCTCAATGTGTAAGGGTAAAGAAAGTAAAGAAGTAAAGGCAATGACACAATGATTTTATAGTGGTTCGGTTAGGGATTGTCCAAGTCCCTAACTTTACATCCACTTCTCTTACCAATAAGTAAGAGTTCTACTAATTACCTTTATAACTTTTGGGTAGTTGTCAAACCCTTACAAATATGAGCAATTTCACAAGGCTTCTCAAACCTTCCTTGATGAGTTACTTCCCAAGGTGGCTCCCACCTTTAAAATCTTTGAGCTACTTCAAAGGAGGCTCCCTCCTTGTGACACTCCAATGGTGCTCCCCAACTGTTGCAAGTTCTTCCTTCTTCTAGACTTGAACTTGACTTCAATGCAAGCTCCAATCCAAGCTTGACTTCCTTCTTTGATCTTCAAGTCTTTTTGCAAGCTTCTTCCAAATCTTGACTTCAAGTGTAAGCAACAAGATGATAGTATGTTGAGCAAGACAAACCCTTGCTCTAGCCAATGAAATTCTATCTCTCAAATAATATTACAATGAAGCACAACTCACAATCTCTCAAGTAAATTAGAAAATTACAAGAGTAAGAGAGAAGAAGAGTATTTGGAAGCTTGAGGGAGAGAGATATGTATATACAACTTGTAGAAATAGTCTCTAACATTATTAAGGACCCTCAAGCATATTTATATAGCCCCCAATCTAAAACTAGCCATTTATAGCCGTTGGGTGGCATTGTTGTAATTTATTGCAACTTAAAATTGAATTCTGGACCATTTTACAAAGGCCGGTAGGCACCCGGTAGGGAACCGGTGTGCCGGCCGGTGTGCCGGTCAGTACAAATTTCGGTCCTTTGTAGATTGCGAAACTCACTGCCCAATTTGTCTCAAATCTGGTATGGAGCCGGTGTGCCGGCCGGCATACCGGGCGGTATGCCGGTTTCCATACTGGTTAATGGAAATTTTAAATTTTTTAGGGGAAATCCAAATGGGCTTAAGTGAGGTCAAAATAATTTTGTTCAAGACTTATATATATATTATATAAGTTCCTTAGACTGATTTGTAACCGTAGAAAATATATAGGAACTTATATTATATATTTTATAATATGTAAAGTCCTTAGAAAAATGTTTAAACAATGAATGTGAGTCTAAAGGACTTTAAATTAATTCTAAGTAGTACTAAGAGAATTTAAAAGATTTTAACCATAATGAACAATCTCTAGGACTTAAGTATAAGTTTGATTTGGAAATTAAGCTCATAAATACAATTCTTTGATTTAAATAAAGATTTAAACATTTAAGCTTTAATTCAAGGAATTCTAAAATCATTTTATAAATGCTATATTTGTGTAAATAATGCACCATCAAAACATAGGGCTAACATCATGAACTAACTATGTTTGATTAATAGAAATTGTTAGCATCCTTACATGGGATTTGAGAGTTCTTGGTGGATGTGAGGATGGGGGGTTGTCAATTTTATCCCTAGGACTTGTATTTGGATTTATTGGAATTTGAAGGAAATTGGGGGTTTTGTCCTAAGAGTCTAATTGATGGAATTGAGCGGTGATCTTGTGCCCGCCAGGTGTTTGATACAATGTCCAAGGGGCTTATGAGTTAGATTCATGGTTTCATTAAAATTTTTAGATCTTGTTTAGGCCCTTGTGAGTGGCCTTGGATATATGGTTGGCAAATTGGGTGATTGATTAGGTGTCCTTGGTGACTAGGACCCTTGAGTGCACTTGTGCACTCTAGGTGTTTGGTGAAATGCCGTAATGAAAGGAATTGTATGTTAATGTGTGAACTCGTCACACTTGGTTTGGGAATTCGTCTCTACGATATGAGTGACCTTAGATTGGGTTGGTTGGATGGCTAGACATATGATCTATGTGTTGATGTGTGAATTCATCACACTTAGTTCGGAACTCGTCCCTTTGAAGTGAACTCGTTACTAGTGTTGGGAAATTCGTTCCCTTAGATTTAATTCGTCAATCTCACCAATTCACCAATATTAAACAACCAACCAAAACAATGTGATTGTGGATGTGTGAGGAGATAAGGTCAATTCATGATCTCCGAGTTAATTCGTGATCCTCGGACTAATTCGTGGTCATTCGGGTGTGGGGTTGGTTCTTGAATTCGTTGAGACAACTCGAATCAATTCGTGATTCCTTCGTGAGATAGTCAACCCTTGAATTCGTTGAGGTGACTATAAATCGATCCCGTGCTTAATGGTTTCTAATTGGTTTCCTAAACATAGTCCATGTTGGGGTAGGCCGGTTCTTACTTATGGGATGGTTCGATACTCATGTGACTCTTTCAAAATATAGTCCACGTTTGGGGTAGATCAGTCCTTATTTAGTGAGGCGGTCGAGACTTGTGTGACTCGTTTTCAAAGTTGTGTTATACTGGGAGTCGAACAAACTAATCAAGCAAGATAACTCAATTCACCAATGTGTACATATATAGATATGTATATAGAGAAAAGGAAAGGATAGATGATGTTCAATGTGATTTGGTGGATTGTGTGGGTATATGCTATGTCGTGGAATTAGCTAGTGGATTCGATACGATGTTTGGCTTGGTGTGCGATAGTTGGTAACGGTGTCGCTAGATATGAGTTGTGCTCTTGGGTGTGTCTTCCCTAGAGAGTTGTGGTAGTGGTGCCATATCATCATGGCATGGTAAAGGTTGAGACCCTTAGTCTTATGGCTTTGTTCTAGTATGCGTTGCTTGGTTACGCAGTTAAGGGGTACTTCGTAAAGAGAGGTTATTGGCTCGTGTTATCATTAGTCTTGAGTAAGCTAGTAGATGGTTCAAATAGCTCTTGGTGAGCTTGAGTGGATGTGAGACTTGGATAAGTCCTTGTGTCTTAGTTTGGGGAAGTGACTTGATTGTGGTGTTTGAGATTGTGTGAGTTATGGCATGCTTGGGATTGCATTGTAGGGATTCACACCACTTGCACATGTCACTATAATTGCATTTGCACTGGATATACGCATATTTGATAGGTCTTTATGACTCAACCTTCTTTTTACAGTCGTATACAAGTTTTCATGGTTTGGTAGCTTGTAGCTGGGAGTTGGCGTTGGCTTGGTCACTCTTCTTTTCAGTGAGCGACATTACATTTGTATTTCATTTTGTATCTTTGTAATAAATCCCCTTCTCCCCTTTACTTGTAGTTTGAGTTTCATTCCAAATATAAAGGCTTTGTATGTATTTCAATTTCAAATAAGTTTAATGTAAAGGAATTGTAAAGTTATGTATTTGACTATTCACGGCCCCTTGTAGTAAGTTGATGTTCTTTATAGTTTCATAAATAATCATTCTTTTATCTCTTTCAAAAAAAAATATGGTTTGAAATTCCGGGGCATGACATGGAGGAGCTTGCTTCAAACCATATAGGGCTTTCCTAAGACGGTACACATGGGATGGAAAATGAGGATCAATGAATCCTTTAAGTTGTTCAACATATAATTTCTCCTTAATATCACCATTCAAGAATGCGCTTTTAACGTCCATTTGATATACTTACAATCCAAGTGAGAAGCAATAGCTAATAACAAGCGAATAGACTCAAGTCGAGCAACAGGGGCAAAAGTTTTATCAAAGTCAACTCCCTCAATTTGAGAGTATGCCTGAGCAACAAGACACACTTTATTTCTCACAACCACACCATCACCATCTCTCTTATTTTTAAAGACCCATTTGGTCCCTATGACATTTGTATGTGTAGGACGAGGCACAAGACTCCAAACCTTGTTGCGTTCAAATTATTCTAACTCTTCATACATGACCTCAATTCAATTGTTGGGGGGTAAGCCTTTCAACTGGCGGATCCAAAAAGAAGATGGTAGAGATGGGATGAACTCGCCTACAAAAGAAGGAAACGTTAGGCTATTGGTAGATGTCGCCGGTGAACCCTCTAATGATTAAGTTAGCAAGGGTTTTAAAGAGAAATAAAGCAAATGGACATAGTTTTGGATCTAGAAGAAAGTGTACCTCAAGCATTGAATGCTCTCCTCTCTATATAGGATCATCGGCGAGTGTGCAACATGCACTTCGGTGCGAGTAGACCTACACCCTGCGCCATTGGACATTGCACCTGTCCCTCCTGCATACCTGAGCAACAGGCCGACCGGTCGGCTTCTGACAATGTCAGGCAGCGTCGCCTGACTTCATTGGGCGATAGAAAAGCTGAAAAGGTGGTCTGACGTGTTGCGGAAATCACGAAAAAGCTGATTTCTGTGTCAGGTGTGTGTCTGCCATGTGCGTAGAATCCAGGATGTTGTCCCCCAAGGGAATCTTTCCTGCAGTCGAGACTATTGTTCTATCTGGCCGAAGGAACACCCTTCAGTGTCAGGGGACCATCGTCAGGGAGCTATCCCTGAGCAGTGAACCTCCAGTGCCGAAGTGAGACCCGGGGAGCCTCCTCTGTCAGCCCTTCCCTTGCTCGGTGGCATGACCTCTGGCCTGTGATCTGATCCTCCCGGAGGAGTTCGTGGCTCTGGTGTCTCCTTGGTTTGGCTCCCAACAATAGCCCCTCAACCTCTTTGGCCACGACATTTTGGATGAAGCGGGGTTGACTTGGCACCGAAGAGATGTGTTGGTGCCGAAGAGGAAGAGTGCCGAACCATTTGAGTATCTTGGAACTTGGACCTCTGACAACTTTATTCAACCATAATTCTAATCGTGATGACGTATCACCTTCTAAGTTGATTACGCGTCTGCCAACGCATCACATCAACAGTTGTCAGCTTCGGTGATCAACACACGCCAGAAATGATGGATGGGATGGCCATGTGGCGCACTACCATTGGTCGGCCCTGTGGTGGATGGGACAACATATGCGCATGGAGGTCACTTGGTGGCTTTGGCTCAACTTCCTATGCAAGAAGTAATGATGGCTTCTTCTTTTATTGTCTGGGCTAGTTGGCCGGTCATCCGATTTCCCGCCCAGGTCTTTACTATAAATACCCTCCTAGGGTTACCGCTTCCTTCCATTTGCACAAACTCCAGACCCTTGGCAATTTCCGACCAACGTGAGACGATTTTCAACAGCCTTCAAAAAGATTTCCGGTGAGCTTTTCCAGACTTTCCACCTTCTATTTCTTGATCTAGGTACTAGTTTATGCTTTTCTTTGCGAATGTTTTACTTTTCCTTCAATTTCTTGTCGATTTAGCGACATTTTGGCCATGGGATTAACCTCCCAAGGCATCTGTGGATGCCAAAAGTTCCCGGTTTCCATGGATTCCGGCAAACCTCCTTCCCGTTGATCTTGGATCTGTCGTCCTGTTCTTGGATGGTGGTTGAATGCCAAGCCACAGACCATTCCTTTTCTTAACTGCTTAGGCTAATGCCGAACCAATTAACGATGCCTCATTGTTTGCGTTCTTTCAGATCCATTCATGACACCGAAGAAATGATCCGACAAATTTTGGCATCTGTTGACAATAGAGTCTGATGTCCGGGAGTTCAGGGAGAAATTCGAGATACCGGACAATGTGTACATCACGCTTGCCCCTATCGGTGACACAAATCCAGGGCCATCGTACATTCATGTGTCGATTTGTGCCATGGTGGAAGGAGGTGTTCGGTTCCCCTTCCATCCCATGCTAACCCGCTTCTTCAGTGAGTTGCGCCTCACACCGTCCTAAGTGACGGTAAATGTTTTTAGAATCCTGATGGGCGTAGTCAGGCTGAATGAGACCCTCGGTGAGAAGGACCAACTCACCTTCGAGGACATCTTCGCCTGCTACATGATAGGATTTAACAAGAAGTCGAAGAAGTACTACCTCGGCAAGAGGCAGCATTAGACCGGCCTGATTGCTGACCTGTCGGACTCAGACAAGTATGCCGAGGACGTTATGATAGTCTCTGACGCATTTGATCGCCAGATGGGATAGTGGTAGGTCTTATTTACGCATGGCGTTCTTGGTAAGCTCTGCCTCTTTAATTGTACTTAGTCTAACCGTGGAATTTTTTCTAACTTGCACTTTCTTTTGTAGACGGTGGGACTGTTGGTGCCATAAAACTTGGTGCTGACATAGAAAGAGTCAAGAAGGCATTTGAGCTCCCTACTACTCGCCACTCGGCACCAACTTTGCTCGGGTATACTCCTTCATATACCCATACTCTCGGTTTGCGACAACCTACAACCGAGCCCCCTGACGAACATCAGGAAGAGGACATGGGCCGAAGGAAGGCTGCAGATATCGCTGCCGAGGTCTTCACTGTAGCGCCCACCCCAGTAGACACTGAACCCTTATGTACATCACCAAGGAGATTCCGACTGCTCAGTCTAGGGTTCTCCCCTCACCCGTAGAGCTACAAGATGCTCGGGCCCAAAAGAGAGCTAGGCAGACCGGAGAGGTGAAAACTTCTTCGGAGTCTACTCCTGCTGCTACTGAAGAGATGGCATCCATGCCGGATGCCACCACTGCCGGATCCTCGAAGGTGGTGGATGTTGAGGAGACAACCCTGGTGCTGAAGTAGGCGCCCAAGCTTTAGTTTGAGGGTTACGAGCTCGTAGTGTCCGACATGGTAGGGGAGAGCCTTACTGTGGCGATGGCACTGCTCCAAGCCTTTACCTTGCCGAAGGATATAGAGTAGATCCCCCTCGGCACCAGGACTTGTGCAACGATCCAATTTTCCGTATCCCGTTAAACTAAATTGTCAAAAATTTAAAAGCGGAATAGTGACTCAAATTATTTTAGTCCGTTAAATTAAATTCGTTGGTTTTAAATTATACTTTGGAGCCCCTCTTGTGTTTAAATAATAATAGAATTATTATTATTATTATTAAAGAGAATAGTATTAGTAATTAAATAAAACAAGAAAACAAAACAAAAATATAAAGCAAAAAAAAAAAAGGAGTCTTTTCCTAAACCCTACCTAGCCCCCCTGTCCCGTATCCATTCTCCCTCCCAAAACTCAAAACCCACTCCTGTAACTCCCCCTCCCGTAACCTCCCATGGAAATCCCGCAACCCCAGATTTCTTTCCCCCCGTCCATGGCTTCCGAGAGAGAAAGAGGGAGAGAGTGGAGCGCGGCAAGTGGCGGGCTGGAGGGAGACGACAGCAGCAGTTGGCGGCAGGAGCAGAGCTGGGTGGC
>NMUG010007766.1:0-11930 GCA_002855965.1 Monotropa hypopitys | reverse complement strand
TGAGGAATAAAAGAATATAAACCCTTTATTAATGGGCAAAATATTGAATATTTAGGCTTTTATATTTTATAAGCCTATTTATTATATTTTAAAAAAAATTACGGATATGGTAGAAACAATGCCCCCTTATTTGATTAAGTTAAAATCTTTTAACTTGATCAATAATCGAAAATACATGAGTTAACATGTGGCAATACTCACTTTTACCCTATTTACTCTAAAAGTAAGGGTTTTAGCACCTTCATTTTGGTGATTTGCATCAAGACCGTTGATTCTTCCAAAAATGGCAACAAAAAGGAAAGCTGATCGAGAACTATCTCAAATCAATATTTTTTCGTTCCAATTACGGGAGATCCAGCACATTTTATTTTGGGACCAATCTATTTTCCAAATGCATCCAGTGAACTTCTATCTTATTATCCGTTTAATTTTGATGAACCTTTACTTCTTTCCCTCCCTAGACTTCATCGATCTGGTTGGGAGACTAGAGGTTATATTAGGTCCTGGCCTTCACCTTTTGTTATATGGACAAAATGGGTTAATAGAATGGTTGTCTTTCTGTATCCCGAATAGGTAGATATGCACATAGCAGAAATACGTGAACTTTCTACCCAAAATTATAGCCTAAATCCTAATTTGATTGCTGCAGTTGCCTGTTTTTGGTCCACTTCTTCCAATACATTTGTATTTCCCCATGGACCTATGTCTCCAATGATTTTGGATATCATTCACCTTACTGGATTATCTAGCACAGGTATTGAGGTTACTGTTACCCTTGACCATTCTCCTTACTCTCCTATCTTCGAAACAACTTCTGAAAGTTATTGAAATTTTCTCTCATCTCATAGTAAGACTGATAATTTACAACCTTGTTTTCATGAGAAAATGGCCTTCTACTTGTACTGGATTAACAAGTATTTGATGTGTGTAGCTGGTTTAAAAATTACTAAGGGGTATGTTAAATTAGTTGTTTTATTAGCTCAAGGCACTAAGCTTGCATTAGCCCCATTTGTCTTGGGAACCTTGTATAAAGGTTTTTATACTTTTATTCAAAGTAAAATCACCAGCAACTATGGTGGTCCTCTGTGGATTTTACAAGCATGGTTATATGCCTATTTTACTTCTATTAAGCCTCTCAGGTATTTTTCTCAAAGGTCAGACAATAAGGTTTGTCAAAGTTATGCAGAATATTTTCTGGGTTTTGAACCAACTTATGAGGATGCTTCCTTTTCAAGGTATTTTAAAATCTTTTATTGTTATGAACCCAAAGATGCACCTTCTTGGCTTCCCTTCAAGGAATTAAGACATTCTAGCTCATTATGGCTAAAGCCCATATTTGATTTGACAGTCTCAGTCCCTATTGTGAATGAGTTTTGGGCCAGTGTGTTGGTGCCTAGATTTATTTCTATAGGCCTTTCTCCATCAGTTGTCAGATTTTCCAACTATAGTTTTGAAATATATTTCCTAAGTCAAAGTGCCAGACAGTTTGGACTTTTTCAAGGAATTCCAGTCCCTTATATTCACCCTAGAACAAAAGATATAGTTCAAGTTAGACCAATAGTGACTGAGACTTTAGTGATTAAGAATATGATTTCACATCTTCAAATAGACAAAATGAACTTCCAATTCAATGGTTTTGTGGCTGAGCCAGGAATGACTTCTCAGTTTAAATTTTGGTGGGAAAATATCCAAGCTACTATTCTCACAGCAACCTTAGAGAATTGCCTTTTGAGGCTTGATCAAGGCACATATATTATACCATCATAGTACCTTGACGGGGTATATATAGGCCAACCTGACTTGGAGCCAAAAGTGCAAGCGTGTGATGCACACAGGGGAAGGCATGGTGCTGACGTTAGCCCTATGATGCTGTTGGGCCGTTGGACTAACCCGAACCACGTCAGTAGCTGTACCGCCGACCTGTGTACTGCCTACCGGAGGTCATTGTTCCCTATCACTGCCGATGGTGTACCCCTCTGGCATAGGACCGTCCTTTGGTGGACGTTGTCCCTCTTAGATGGGTGGAAATGTAGGGCTTTCTTGACGTCCGGAATGGGTATGTCGGAGGTTGAAGGAAGCCGCATGGCCGGCCCGACTTGGCTCCTTCGGGTGTCTAGTGAGTATGCTTTGGATGGTGAAGGATACATGATAAACCGCCGGTTCTATCCTCCAACTACAGTAGTCTGCGGGAGGTCCGTTAGGCCGACGACCCAGGATTGCTCTTTGATATATGGGGCAGGGATCCGGATTGGCCGACTGATCCGGCTGGAAGGGTTTGTCCCATGACTGGTGAGGTCCGGCTACCACAATAGCCCCTCAATGCTTTTCAACTTGTTGGAAAGGATTGATCATAAACTGCCAGACATTGCCCGATCCATTTGTCTGACTGTCATGCTGCGATTGGAGGTATGTTGTTGGTCGTTGAGGCACATAGTTGGGGCATCGCCAACAAGCGCGATGTCTGGCATGTCTGTAAGCAGTCATGATGGCTTTGTAACCGTCATTCTAGAACATCCACATAGCATCTTTTGATTGGCTAGGGGCACCGACGCATATAGACGAGACGTCTGATGGGCGCCTCCTCGGGCCCTACACTGGTCGTTGATTGGATGGTGCCTCCTCCTCGCAGATCATGCGAGGCAGTGGTCTTTTTGTCTCCCCCCTTCCCTTATAAATATGGGGGAAGGGAGGCTGGGTCTTCACCTCTGAAATTTGCTCTCCGATGCCCTAACTGTCACACTCCAAAAATTTTATATTATTTATAATTTTATTTTAAATCATCGTATAATAATCTGTATAATAAATAGAAAGTTCTGCGCATATTGATCGTTGGGAAATCGTCGAAACCTTGTCGGAAGTGTGCTTTAGAAAATCAGCATTTTTCTTCTTCCCAACCGGTACACCAAAAATCCCTGACCGGTCGCGGTTCTTCAGTGCATTTTGAGAATTTTACTTTTCTTCTTCCCGACCGGTCGACGTAGTTGTCGCAGACCGGTCGTGCTTTATCCAAGAGTTCAAATTTTGGTCCTGACCGGTCGACCGTTTTGCCCTGACCGGTTGACGCGTGTATTTTTGGAGATTTTCTGCAACTTAGAGAGGGGTACTTTGGGAACTTCATAGGGTTGTTTATATATCAAAATCAGTCCGAAAACCCTTCATTTTTACAGGTTACACTCTCTCTACCTCCCTAAACCCTCAACTCTCTCAATCTCCTAATACCCTCTAAAAATTACCCAACTTCAAGTGGGTTTTGAAGGATTTGTGCTTCACAAATCTTGTAGAGGACCTCAAGGGCTACGCAGTGGTGACCATAGTTCGCAGCAGTGTGTAGAGCTTCCAGTCAAGGGTTGTGAGCATCTTCTTCCTAAGGTAGGGATTTCTAATCTTATGTATTCATATGTCTTTGGGTTACACCTAAAATCCTTGATTTTGTGTAAGTAGGAATGATGTGTGTGTTGGGTCTTGTAGAAATTCAATTGAGTGTTCTTACCTTGTCTAGGGAAGTCTTTGGGCATGTATCTAGGTTCTCTCATGTGTCAATTTGTCAATTTTATGGATTAAACCAAAAAGCCCCAAATGTTGAAAACCCCTAATTTTGACTTGTCATGGAATTTTGGGGAAAATATGATTAGAACCTAGATATGGCTAATTGAACACAAGTCATTCATTTTGATACGTTGGACCTATATGGGAAATTCACATCTAGGCCTTTGGCCCTTACTCTATACGAGGAATCAAATGTGGAATGTGACAATTGAGTTGGCTATTGATGTGGGTGGTATACCTTGGGTGGCTAGTGCGAGCACTCACGACAATGTGCATTGGAGGGTTGACTGGCCCTTCTTGGTGGGCTGGGGAATCACTAGGAAATTTACATTTAGAGTTTGACGAGCCCCTAACAAAGAACTAGCCTTGTAACTCATGAAAATTGATGATGATGCTCACTTGATATAAAAGATAAAATTATGATATCAAATCAAATACAAGTATGCGGGAAGTTTTGGAAAAATAATAATATGCCTTTCACTCGGTAGTTCACACTTTGATATTTTACTTAACTCGCATGTATGCATCCTTGCTACTTTTGTGTATCGCAATCATATGAATCATTCATTTGGATTTTCCTACTAGGCGTGGCCTAACCCTCTTCTTTTTAGGGAAGGAGCCGATGGCATAGCTTGGTGTAATTCAAGCACTTTTGAAGGAGCATTGGAGCATTTGTCCAACTTATGGACATGATCTCATTTCCTTTTAATCTTTAAGTTTTGTAATAATTAACACCCGACTTGTCTCTTTTAATTAACTCTTGTGTGATGTGTGACATTGGAACTATGTATTTGTGGGAATGGTGCAATCATCTATTAGTCTTTTATGCATATGCTCTCATATCCTTTTTAAATTCTTTTAAAAAAATGGTTTAAATTTTAACGGCGTTACAGTTGGTATCAGAGCAAAAAGGTTGCGAAAACTTAAGACATAGGGAGATGACAAATAATCCTACATGGGTGCATCGGGTTTGGGTTAGAAATTTGTATTGCATATGATTGCTTGTGTGTGCATTGCATGAGGTTAAGGCATAAATTCAAAGTGTTGAACCTATGATTTGTCTTAAAAATCTTGGTGTGTGTGTGGGGTGTGAAAGGTGTTATTTCTTCTTGAATTCCAAGTAAGTTTTAGGTTGAGTACTCTTGCGTCGAAGTCTTTGTTGGGTTTATCCTTGCTTCTACGTGGTATCTAGTACTCTCCTTGTTTTTTGTTGTGGTTGTTCAATTCCATCTTTTGATGATTGTCGTTTCTCTTATCTCGTAGAAAATGGCCGGACGTTGTGTAGGAAATAGGGGTCATGGATGCCGTGCAGTTGAAATTCCTGACGCGAGCAGTGAAGAAGTGAATGGGCAGCAAATGGAGTTTCCCGATGTGGCTCAAGCCGAAGGGGTTATTCCCGGAGGACTGGCCAATGCTGGGCAGTTTATTCGTGAGATCACTACAGCAGTGGTAGAGGCTAGCAGAGGTGTGGCGGCAGCAAGGGACTAGGCCGGTAATCGCCTTTCAGAGGCACTTCGCGAGTTCCGCCACATGGACCCTCCAAAATTCAATGGCAAAGTTGATCCGATCGAGGCGAATCATTGGCTAACAGAGGTGAAGAGGATTTTCGAGATGTTGGAGATCAGCGACCACAAGATTCGGATTTCTCTTGCTTCTTTTCAACTCATTAGCGAGGCCAGTGAATGGTGGTCTACTCTGGTGGATGGCAGATGTAATGCTATGCGAGTGCTTAGGGTTTCTAACCCTCAAGTCATTGTTGATCCTCTTATTAGTATGTCTTGGGCCGACTTCGAGTCTTCTTTCGAGAGTCAGTATTTCCTGGAGTCATTTCGGGATAAGTTGCGTGAGTAGTTCGAGAAGTTAGAGCAGGGTTCGATGTAAGTGAATCAGTACGCTACCAAATTTCAGTCGCTGTCGAGGTTTGCTCATGATTTGGTAAATACTGAGAAGAACAAATGCAAGCAGTTTGAGAAAGGCCTACATTCTACTATCCAGCGTCTTGTTGTGGGTCATTGTAACCGGATTTATGCAGACTTGGTAGAGTGCGCCAGATTGATTGAGTCGAAGAGCGAGCCAGTCAAAGAGGTAAAAGTTTGGAAGCCCAGAAATCAGTATTCCGGGTCGAGCAGTTCCTCAGGCAGTTTTGGGAGGAAGAGGTCGCGTAAGCCTTCTCGCTTTTAGCAGGGTCAGAGATCGCAGTCTCAGGGAAATCGTCAGGGCGTGTCCCACCGAGCGGATATCGTGTGTCACAAGTGCAATCAACCAGGTCATTATCGTTCCGAGTGTCCGCATACTACTTATTTTGAGTGTGGTGAGGCAGGTCATACTTCCAGATCTTGTCATGTTAAGGGGGAGAGCGCAGCGAAGCAGGTTCAGTTCAGCAGCCTCGTCAGACTCAGCAACAACAACAGCACTTCCAGCGAGCTCCTGCACCTTCTAGTCAGGGGTCCCAGTTTGTCAGGAGAGGCCCATATGGGCCAGGGCAGTCTTTAGGTCAGCGTAGTGGAGCAGGTCAGACGCAGATGACACAGTGCCGAGTCTATGTAGTCCCAGCAGTGGAGCAGCCTATTGCTACAGAGATGCCGGAGACTTCTGTTGTGCGCGGTATGATTCTTATTTACCATTCTTGGGCATCTGTTCTTGTTGATTCGGGTGCGTCACATTCTTTTTTGACATTCTCCTTTGCATCAGCTTTGTGTCTAGAGTTGGAGGTGTTTGATCCTCCTCTTGTAGTTGAGTCACCGGTTGGAGGTCGTGTGCCGTTGAGTTATATTTTCCGTCAGTGTGAGATGACCATTGCAGACCGACGATTTACTTTCGACTTTATTGTTCTTGATATGGCGGGTTTCGATCTCATATTGGACATGGATTGGTTGTCTTCCCATCATGCCACTATCGATTGCTATCGTCGTCGAGTTCTCATTCGTGATGCCGACGGAGAATATTTCTATTTCATGGGGGGTCGCCGAGAGTCTGTTGTTTCATCTTTCCTTGATCCAAAGGAGTCCTCATCGATTCATTGTTTTCTTGCTAGCTTGGTGCTAGACGATGATGTATCGGGCCGTATTGAGTTGTCGGTAATAGTTTGTGACTTTCCGGATGTCTTTCCTCAAGAATTGTCGTGCTTACCTCCTAGTAGAGATGTCGAGTTTTCTATTGATCTTATTCCAGGTTTTGCACCTGTATTTGTTCTTCCGTATCGATTTGCACCAGTCGAGATGAGGGAGTTGAAGTCCCAGATAGAGGAGTTGTTTGAGTTAGGTTTTATTCGTTCGAGTTCTTCTCCTTGGGGAGCACCTGCATTGTTTACGAAAAAAAAGATGGAACTCTTCGTTTGTGTATCGATTATAGGAAGTTAAACCGTATCACCATCAAGAACCGTTATCCTATGCCTAGGATAGATGATCTCTTTGACAAGTTGCAAGGGTCAACTTGTTTTTACAAAATCGACTTAAGGTCAGGCTACCATCAACTTCGTATTCGCAAGGAGGATATTCCTAAGACCGCTTTCTGTACCCGCTATAGTCACTTTGAGTTTGTGGTTATGCCGTTTGGGCTAACTAATGCGCCAACCACGTTCATGGACTTGATGAATCACACTATCCTTCCTTACTTAGATCAGTTCGTTGTGGTATTCATTAACGACATCTTGATCTATTCAACTACTTTTAAGGAGCACGACGAGCATCTTCGTACTGTTCTTGAGCTTCTAAGGGAGCACCAGCGTTATGCCAAACTTAGTAAATGTGAATTCTGGTTAGCCGAGGTCAAATTCTTTGGTCATGTCGTATCCCAAGAGGGAGTTTCAGTGGATCCAGTGAAGATTGATGCTATTGTCATTTGGCCGAGGCCGACTAATGTGTTCGAGGTTTGCAGTTTCTTGGGTCTTGCCGGTTACTACTATCGATTGGTTCTTGACTTTTCTCATATTGCGGCTCCTATGACTCGTTTGACGCGAAAAGATATTCGTTTTGTTTGGGACGATGCTTGTGAGACCTCTTTTGAGGAGTTGAAGGGCCGTTTGACTTCATCACCTATTCGGATCATGCCGGAGATAGGAGTGGGTTATTCCATTTATTGTGATGCATTTCAGGAAGGTTTGGGTTGTGTTCTAATGCAAGATGGAAAGGTGGTTTCATATGGTTCCAGGCAGCTGAAGACACATGAAAGAAATTATCCGACGCACGTTTTGGAGCTTGCCGCTATCATTTTTGCTTTGAAGAGTTGGCAAAATTACTTATATGGCGAAAAGTTTGAGGTATTTTCGGATCATAAAAGTCTCAAGTATCTATTTACGCAGAAAGAGCTCAATTTGAGGCAACATCGATGGATGGAGCACCTTGAAGATTACGATTTTGAGCTTCAGTATCATCCGGGGAAATCCAATGTTGTTGTGGATGCCTTGAGTCATAGGTCGTGCCACCTAGCTCACTTGGCGATTCATGATTGGAAGAGCATTTCGGGATTGGGTGACTTCGTTTTGCATGCCGAAGACATTGAAAGAGTTGCAACTCTGTATGACTTGACCATTCATTCTGATTTATCTCGATGTGTGATTGAGGCGCAAGTGACTGATGAGGAAACTTTAAAAGCTCATTCTAGATGTTTGGATGGTGAGGCTCCACTTGGTTGGGCCATATTCGAAGATGGTAGTGTTCGCTTCAAAGGGAGACTTCTAGTGCCGACGTCGAACCGACATGAAATTCTTCATAAATTTCATCATTTGCCTTTTGCAGTGTATCCGGGTGGCAATAAGATGTATCATGCGGTTTGTATACAATTTTGGTAGCCGGGAATGAGAAAAGATATTGCATTGTTTATGATGAGGTGTTTGACTTGTCAGCAAGTTAAAGCCGAGCACCAGCGTCCAGCAGGTTTGTTGCAGCCGTTGCTAGTTCCAGAGTGGAAATGGGATCATGTTACCATGGATTTCGTATCGGGTTTGCCGAGATCGCAAGATGGGAAAGATGCCATTCGGGTCGTCGTCGACAGATTTACCAAATCTGCTCACTTTTTGCCGATTCGTTTGTCACAGTCCGTGGATTCTTTGAGCCGTTTATATATTCGTGAGATTATTTGCCTCCATAGAGCACCGTTGTCTATTGTGTCCGATCATGATCCTCGCTTCACATCTCATTTTTGGAGGAGTTTGCAGAAAGTTTACGGTACCGATTTGCATTTCAGCACCGCTTTTAATCCGCAAACCGATAGGCAATCAGAGCATACTATTCAAATTTTGGAGAATATGCTACGAGCTTGTGTTCTGGACTACCTTAGTAGTTGGTGGGATTATTTACCGTTAGTTGAATTTGCGTACAACAATAGTTACCAATCTGGCATTGGTATGGCACTGTTCGAGGCTTTGTATGGACGTCCGTGTCGATCGCCGGTTTGTTGGACCGAGATTGGAGATTCTACAGTGTTGGGACCGGAGAGTGTGCAATTAGTCACCGAGCAAGTGAAGAAAATTCATCAGAGATTGTTAGCATCTCAGAGCAGATACAATAGTTATGCCGATAACCGTCGTCGTCCTTTGACTTTCGAGGTGGGTGATCATATTTTTCTAAAGGTGTCGCCGCGCCGAGGGACATCTCGCTTTGGGTAGAAGGGGAAACTTCGCCACGTTTTATTGGTCCGTTTGATATCATTGAGAGAGCTGGGGAAGTTGCTTACCGTTTGGCATTACCGTATACTATTGAGAACATCCACGATGTTTTTCATATTTCTATACTTCGGAAATATGAGCTGGATCCTTCTCACGTCTTGGATTGGTCTACGTTAGCGTTAGAAGCAAATGTTTCATACGAAGAGCAACCAATACGTATTTTGGACATGCAAGAGAAGACCTTGCAGGGAAAGACGATTGCATTAGTGAAAGTCCTTTGGAGGAACCACGGCTTGGAGGAGGCGACTTGGGAGACTCGTGACGAGATGATGGAAAAGTATCCAGCGCTTTTCGAATAAGGTAACCGTTTCGATTCCTTTCTTTTGCATTTCGTTTTAGTAAATTTCGAGGACGAAATTCTTATAAGAGGGGGAGTTTGTCACACTCCAAAATTTTTATATTATTTATAATTTTATTTTAAATCATCGTATAATAATTTATATAATAATTAGAAAGTTCTGTGCATATTGATCGTTGGGAAATCGTCGAAACCTTGTCGGAAGTGTGCTTGGAGAACAAACTTTAGAAAATCAGCATTTTTCTTCTTCCCAACCGGTACACCAAAAATCCCCGACCGGTCGCGGTTCTTCAGTGAATTTTAAAAATTTCACTTTTCTTCTTCCCAATCGGTCGACGTAGCCATCGCAGACTGGTCGCGCTTCATCCGAGAGTTCAAATTTTGGTCCCGACCCGTCAACCGTTTTACCCCGACCGATCGACGCGTGTATTTTTTGTAGATTTTCTGCAACTTAGAGAAGGGTACTTTGGGAACTTCATAGGGTCGTTTATATATCAAAATCAGTCCGAAAACCCTTCATTTTTACAGGTTACACTCTCTCTCTACCTCCTTAAACCCTCATCTCTCTCAATCTCCTACTTCTCTCTAAAAATTACCCAACTTCAAGTGGGTTTTGAAGGATTTGTGCTTCACAAATCTTGTAGAAGACCTCAAGGGCTACACGGTGGTGACCATAGTTCGCAGCGGTGTGTAGAGATTCCAGTCAAGGGTTGTGAGCATCTTCTTCCTAAGGTAGGGATTTCTAATCTTATGTATTCATATGTCCTTGGGTTACACCTAAAATCCTTGATTTTGTGTAAGTAGGAATGATGTGTGTGTTGGGTCTTGTAGAAATTCAATTGAGTGTTCTTACCTTGTCTAGGGAAGTCTTTGGGCATGTATCTAGGTTCTCTCATGTGTCAATTTGTCAATTTTATAGATTAAACCAAAAAGCCCCAAATGTTGAAAAACCCTAATTTTGACTTGTCATGGAATTTTGAAAAAAATGTGATTGGAACCCAGATATAGCTAATTGAACACAAGTCATTCATTTTGATATGTTGGACCTATATGGGAAATTCACGTCTAGGCCTTTGGCCCTTACTCTATACGAGGAATCAAATGTGGAATGTGACAATTTAGTTGGCTATTGATGCGGGTGGTATACCTTGGGTGGCTAGTGCGAGCACCCACGACAATGCGCATTGGAGGGTTGACTGGCCCTTCTCGGCGGGTTTGGGAATTACTAGGAAATTTACGTTTAGAGGTTGACGAGACCCCAACATGGAACTAGCCTTGTAACTCATGAAAATTGATGATGATGCTCACTTGATATAAAAGATGAAATTATGATATCAAATCAAATACAAGTATGTGGGAAGTTTTGAAAAAATAACAACATGCCTTTCACTCGGTAGTTCACACTTTGATATTTTACTTAACTCGCATGCATGCATACTTGCTACTTTTGTGTATCGCAATCATATGAATCATTCGTTTGGATTTTCCTACTAGGCGTGGCCTAACCCTCTTCTTTTTAGGGAAGGAGCCGATTTCATAGCTTGGTGGAATTCAAGCACTTTTGAAGGAGCATTGGAGCATTCGTCCAACTTATGGACTTGATCTCATTTTTTTAATCTTCAAGTTTTGTAATAATTAACACCCGACTTGTCTCTTTTAATTAACTCTTGTGTGATGTGTGACATTGGAACTATGTATTTGTGGGAATGGTGCAATAATCTATTAGTCTTTTATGCATATGCTCTCATATCCTTTTTAAGTTCTTTTAAAAAAAAGGTTTAAATTTTAAGGGTGTTATACTAACATCCGGTCCTTCATCTTCCAACTTTCAAGCTTTCGATCTTTACCATTCGGCCCTCTGGTCTTCGATCTGGACCCTTCTAGTTATGTTTTTATTCATGTTTTGAGTGATCTCCTGCCCGATCGGTTGGAGATCTGGTGGTCTGACTGCATGTCTGCCAGACTGATACCCTTTCGCCAGTGGATTGAGTATCCACGGGCGGAGGGTACGTAGAGTCGGCACAAGCCCTATTTCTGGGGATTTATCGCCCTTCAACTTCCATTTTTGGTTGTGTCCGACAGGACATGAGCAGAAGATGTCGGACTCCAGCAACACCCGATCAGACTCTGAAATGGAGACCAATTCTGACCGATGGTCTGGGTCTTCATCAATATCATCTTCTCCTGAGATTGTAAGGGAAGTGGTCAGCAGCAAATCTTCGTCCCCGGTACCATTGAATATCGTTCCTCCTGCTTCCGCTATAGAGGCAGAGGAGAGGGTTGAAGTAGAAGAAGTGGACGAGGCTGCCGGACCAACCGGCAGGCACCTCTTCCCCTACCTCCGGCACTCTAGTGGGCTCCCTTCCCTGTTAGTTAACTTTAGGTGTAACACCCCTTACTAAAATTACAATAAAAATGCAG
>NMUG010007765.1:0-11930 GCA_002855965.1 Monotropa hypopitys | reverse complement strand
TTTTCTTCTAGTATTCGAACTTTAGAAACAAACTTTGGTGTATTGTGGTTTTAATTAAAGGAAAAACAATGGTCGAGTTTCATGTTTGTCTTGTGGCTAGTTGATGCTTGTTTTAGAAATTGTTGACTCTTTGGTTAAAAGATAAGAAAAATTTTTATTCCGCATTTTTATTGATGAGTTTGGCTTTTGATGTTACACCATGTGTATGAACTCCCGCAATGCCTCAATAGTACGGTTTCCCGTATTCTCTCACAGTGCAGCAAACCCGTGATTGGCCTCGACCATAGCGACCGCAAGCTTTCTAGCAAATTGGCTAGGGGAAACAAGCCCTTCTGGAACTGGAACATCAGGTGGTACCTCGTTCTTCACCTCGCGCATCCTATCGTTTACTTCCTCACTATGAGCATCAGGGGTATTCGCACCCTGGTGACCACGACCCCTTCCTCTAACACAATGAGCCATTTCTACAAAAGATTATGAATTCGGTGAGAAAAGAGAACAAGATAAGGCCCAGATAGATGGTTCAATCAATGACGTAAGGCTCAATCAAAGAGAAGTAAGCTCAACGATATCAAAGACTGATTCTCATAGCCAATGGAATAAACAAACAGGGTTAAACCCAAAGAGAGGAACAATGCATAAGTATTACTCCTCAACGCATACTAACCTACGGATCATTGCTAATGCATGCTCAAAACATTCACACACACATGCTAGATGATGTAAAATCAAACTCAATGCAACCTATAGAGACTAAAAGTCTCCCCAAAGGCCTAAGTTTTCGAAACTGAAAGCTCTGATACCAAGTTGTCACGCCCCGGATTTTCAAACCATTTTTTTAGAATAATTTAAAATGGGAAACAACAATGGATCATCACATCATTCACAAATATATAAGTACCATTCTATTCCCAACACACATGAATATGAAAATCTAGGCATGATATAAAAATGAAAGTACCACATTCCACCACATAGAGTAAGGAAGAGAAATAGGGTTTAAAGTTTACAAATCCACTACCCTATTACAAGCCCAAAGGGGCCTAAATGAAATAAAGAAAAGTACATATGTCCTCTAGATGTTCCAATGCATCAAAGTGCTCCAAAATCACCAAGAGAATGTCCCTTACCTACAAGGTCTAAAAAGAAAAGCGTATCACGCCAAAGTAGGTGTTGGGGGCCAAACTAATAAGAGGCCGGAGCCACGACCTCCTCCGAGAGGACCACAATACAGGCCAGCTCTGAGGCAGTCGAGCAGTGCAGAGCCAGCGTTAGGACCTCCCTGGGTCTCTCTCCGGCCCATGAGGCTCACATCTCATAGGAGGTGCCTAGCCGAAGCAACAGGAAAGCAATGTCATGTGACCGAGCAGAGGAAAGGCCGACGGCGGGAGCTCTCTCGGAGTCACTTCTATGCAGAAGGTTCATTGCCCAGGGACAGCCCTATCAACATCCAGTTGTGCCGAAGCATGTCCCTTCGGCTAGATAGGACAAATACCTCATCTACAGCAAAAGATTCTATCGGAGACAGCATCCCGGGTTTTGCGCACATGGCAGACACATGACTGACACAATAATCAGCTTTTCCGTGATTCCGGCTGCATGTCAGGCATGTTTTACCAGCTTTTCTGCTGCTCAATGCTGTCAGGCGGCGCCGCTTGACATTGTCGGGGCCGACCAGTTAGCCACGCATCCAGACGCATAGGGGGGACAGGTATACTGCCCCATGACATGCCACAATAGCACACTCGCGCCAAAGCGCGTATCTCTCACTCTCTGATGGATCTATAAATAGGGCAAGCATTAAATGCAGAGATACTTCTTATCACCCTATCCCAAGCTCTGCCATTTTGCTTTATCTCTCTAGAAATCCCTTGCTGACTTACCATCGGAGGGTCCACCAACGACATTCTCCATGTAATGACCTGATTTTTTGCGAACCCCCTTTAAATCAATTTGTCGATTTTTTAAAGGAGAATCAAATTTAATGTTTTGTTGTGTGTGGTAATAATAATATTATTATTATTAATGATAAATGATAATACATAATAAAATAAAAATATAAAGCAAAAAATAAAAGAGGGAACCTAAAACCCTACTGTACCCTACCCTTCCCCCCCCGACATTTCCCCAGCCCCCATTCCCTTAATTTCTCCTTCCCTCCTGAGTAAACCCCTGACACTCCCCTTCCCTTCCCCCATTCTTCCCGGCCGTAGCAGAGAGAGGGAGAGAGGGAGAGTAGGGCAGCAGCGTGGTGGTCAAGGAAGGCTAGTGTGCGCCGGTGGGTGGAGGCTGACGTCGAGTCTGGAAGGGGGAGGCGGCGCAAGGTTGGAGCAGCTGGTGGCGGCGTTGGGCTGCGCTGGTGGTCGCGCGGCGAGGGCAGCAAGGGCAGGCGCGGCTAATGGTGGTCGCCGGCGTAGGAGGAGGTCGGTGAGGTGGCTGGACGGTGGTGGTTTGTGCAGAGAAGAGAGGAGTGTGACTAGTGGCTTCACGCGGTGGCGTATGGTGGCTTAGAGGTCCGGGCAGCGGCAAGTGTGGCGCAGTAGCAGCCAGTGGCTGGTGCGCGAAGGGTTGGCGCTGGCGGTGTGCGGCGTGCAACAGTCGTGGTGGCTCGCAGCAACGACGGCAGTGCAGTGACTGTACGCCCAACTTGCGGTGACGAGTGTCTCTACGTGGTAGCGACAGTGGCAAGTGTTGGTGGTCCGCGCCAACCGTTCTTGAATCAATTCCATTAGGTATACGCGATTTACTCTTCTCCATATTCGTGTAGATGTATATAGTTTCTATTTGTGCGACAGTTGTGTGTACGGGTTTTTGTGCCTACGAGATTATGATTAGTTGTACCTGGTTGTGCGTGCAGGGTCGATTGTGGCAGAAAACATTTGACTGTATTGTTTTGATTGGCTTGCGGACTTGTGGTGATGTTCGTCCAGTTGGTGCTGTGGCTTGCAGCTGTTTTGGCATCTCGCGGCAGACTTAGTGCTTCGGTGACTCCGGTGGGTAAACTTCCTAACTCCTATTGAGTGTGTGCATATATGTGTACATAGGAGTTTTGTTATATCGTCGTTTGCTATATATTTCACACTTACGACCTAGGATAGTCTAGGTGCGACACCGATGATGTTACGAGCAACTTGGGTTATGCTTGTGTCCCTTAGAGATTGTAGTGACTTAATGGTCGAATATTTTGAGGACATGTTCGATTGTTGGCGACACATAGAATTTGTGGATTATTTCCCTTGGCTTGTTCGAGGGTGAGTTCAGATTGGGAGGAACTTAACAACATGTCTAAAGTATTAAATAAATATCCAATATTGAGGATGTGCCCCACGAGGGCTACTCGTGCTCGACCTTAAATCCTTCACACATGAATTATGAGATAAAAATGAGACGACGCTACACTTGTCAGATTACTAGCGATCGCTAGGAGATATTATATGAATAAATGAACTTATGGAATTATGGAATATTGGAATAAAATGGGTTACAAGCCTTGGGTTAGGTATTGAAACATTGATGACGGATACAAAGGATAAGTGGTCGGATGAACTCGTGAACTATGCCATATACTTTATTAAATTACTTTGACGATACATGTAATGAATAAACTCAAGAATGTGACTGATGGCCAACGAAAGTACAGACTAGTTTCTATGCAGGAATGGACTTGATTGTAGGGATTCTTGGCATAGTAAACTTGCGACATTTATGCAGGAGTGGACTTGATTTTTAGGGACTCCCAGGATAATATTTGTAACAACGATACGGAATTGATATGTTCTTATGCGGGAATGGACTTGACTTTTAGGGATTCTCGGGATGGCCGCTCCATCCACGACATTGTGTACAATGGGGACAATGTGAGCCCTCCCAACGGCCTTTGGGAAAGACAGATTAGGATTGGCTAGTGTGTTGACGAGTTACTAGACCGACCTTGCCCTATCAATGTTACAGCGATACTCGAATGAATACGGAATGGACTTGATTATAGGGATTCTGGGATTCATACCATCTTGTGAGCTATAGATAAATACGGGATGGACTTGATTTTTAGGGATCCCGGGATTTATCAGAATTAACAATAAAATGCTTACGGAATATACTTGTAATGGAATTCTGGATTACACCTTAATATGGAATGAATAAATCAAATAAGAACTCACACTTGTGGTGCCGTGGAATGAAAGTGGAATAACATATACGTAATTATGTGGACTCTTGGTCTAGTTGTCCCTTGGATGGTATTTGGTTATGTTGACTAGTTAGAGTCACATTGTAGAAAACATACTTGGGCTTACCAAGGTGACGAGTATTGTGATAAGAATGGCAGGATATCCGAAACGTACTTGATTAGGGGTTCCATGGTTTATCCATGTTATGAAATCAACAAATGGGAAGACAGGAAGGAAAGAAAGAAACATCTCAAATATCTAATATGACTTATGAATCCAACACTTAACGATAACAATAGTTGGCGTGGTTCGCAATGTGAGCTGAGATTGGATGTTACTTTGGTTGGACTCGAGAGGTGATACCTTGTGCTTACTTGATGTTACGGTTTTTGGTTAGACACACTTTGTTGGTGATATGCCTATGTCACAGTTACCTTGAATTAGGTTTATACTACGTGCACTTTAGTTTCCTTACTGTTTGTACGTTTACTTGTGGACACATAGGCATGCACCGCATGTGCATGCTTGGTAGTAGTTAGGGGTTTTCTCACTGAGCTGTTGTTTGCTCAGACCCTCTTTCTTTTCATTTTTCTAGTCTGTGTTGCAGGACTAGTCGGGCTTTGAGTTGGAGTCAGCTGTTGGATTT
Organism: Monotropa hypopitys; assembly: GCA_002855965.1. NCBI lineage: Eukaryota > Viridiplantae > Streptophyta > Magnoliopsida > Ericales > Ericaceae > Monotropa > Monotropa hypopitys. Next base: position 7,115 of record NMUG010007765.1, on the reverse strand, counting down.
TCTCGGGCTCAGCTGTTCCAGTTTTCAGTGGTAGTCTTTCAGTTTCAGTTGTACTTTACCTTTCAGCTATAGTACTTTCAGTTGCAGTTCCTTTACCTTGTACTTGCAGTTCTTTCAGTTTACAGTAGCAGTTGTAGTAGGCTTGCTCTTGTACTTCTCTTCCACTCTCTACTTATTGTACCTCTACTTTGTACTATACTGTAATGTAATGAGAAACTCAACTGACTATATCTGGATAGAAAGTAGTTGTATCCCCTGTTTATTATTTAAACTGTATTTTAAAAATTTTTGTTTGAAAATCTGGGGCGTGACAACTTGGTATTAGAGCTTTCGGTTCGAATACCTTGGAATCGTGGGGAGACGCCTAGTCTTCATGGGTTCTCTTGGTCATTACATTGTTTTTTGATCGTGTATGTGTGCTTATGATGCACTCTTGCTTTTTTATTCCGCTTCTTGTCGATACTCTGCTTGTTATGTCTCCTTCCCCGGATGTCGAGTTTCTCCATCCCTGGGAAGTCGAGTGTTGATCTTTGCGATAGGTTTAGTTGTCGTGTAGTCGCTGTATATCCTTGTATTCCTGCTCTTAGCATCCTTGATGCATCTTTGAGGTTTCCATGCAGTTGTAGGCTCCTCTGTGTCGCTAGAGTTGAGTTTGTGTCCAGTGATAAAATGAGATTCAGGAAAGTATTTGAGATTGTTGTTGTGATTTCCCCTTGCCTTGTTGTTCGTAAGGTGGAACTTGGGTCTTGTTGGTATATGATGTTAGGATTTGGTAACTATGGCTTCGGTTTGACGATTTGAAGTAGTTCTTAGAGCTCCTTGAGTTTGGTAGCTTGGTTATTCTTCTTTCTGTGATGCGAGCTCTTTGGAAATTATTGTGGATTTGACCTTATGGTCCGTAAGAGTTCGTTTTTCGTTCGATGCCTTAGTGAAATTTTTGAGGCGTTACCGAGATTTCCTAGTGTTCTTCTTTAAGGGGTATGACCCGTAGGTCATGTCTCTCCAGGAAATTGAATTAGTTATGCTCGTTTGGGATTTTGTAGATTGAGCGATGCCTTTGTTCGTCAGTTCGCAAATATAAGTTCGGTTGCAATGTGTCCTTCTTATTGGAACACTTGCCTTGCGTTAGTTTGGAGCCAGTTGGTCGTGCGAAGTTTGGCCTAGATGTACGTTCGTGGTTGCTTGAGGCTTACTATTTTGATGGAAGCTTGAATGTATGTGGAAGTTGTTCGTCTTCCTCGTATCTGCTTGGATTGTTCGATTGATGATTTCGGTTAATTGCGAGTTATGTTTCGAGTACCTCGAGAAGATCCCTTTGTTTGGCCCTCTTTCAGCTCGATGGCGTAGACGAGATTCTTGAAGCAAATCCCTGGCTTGTAAGGAGTCGGCATACCTTTAAAACCTTCAACGTTGTCAACATTTCTATTGCAATGCGTCTTGCTTCTTGTCAATTCGTTGAATCATAGTGGCATCTTCCTTGAGTTGAAATCAAATTGAAGTCACTGGTGTAACTCGTTCGAGTCTTGACCCTTCAGCTGTTTGGTGACATTTGGCACATTTGTTCTGTCTCAAATCTCGATGATGACGATACTTGTGTGAAAACTCATATGTGTTTGTCGGTCCTTACTCCTTTCTTGTGACTCAGGCAGTAACTCTGGTGTCCACACCATATCGGGAGTTGTCCCTTTTACTCTTTTGTGTGGCCCGTGACTTTCTCTATCTTGGTGCCTATTGGTGGTGGTCTTTATAAACCCCCTTGGTCGACATTCTTGGCATTGGTCACTAGTGTCATTCATCCTTGGACTCAACTCGGAGTTGTCGTTCCACTGTGACTCTTTCATCGGTCACCTCATCTATTATGTGATGCTTCCCTTTGCGCATTTGGTCGACTACGAGTTAGTAGGTCTTGGAAATTTGGGAAGCTTCGTGTTCAGTTGGCCGTGAGCCATGTGTTGTTATTTCTTCTGTTGGTGATCTTTGGTATCAAATCAGAGTTCATCTGGTATCTGGTATTTTGTCGTACCTTGTTGACAACTCGTTGCGGAGTTTGGTAACTCTTTGATCGCAATCAGTTGAACTGTACTCCGTTCCAGGTATGTTGTAAGACTTGTTGATTCTTGGGTGACGTTTTCTTGACTCGCGTCTTGTTTGATACACGTGGTGCGATTCTTCACATTCCTTGTGTTGTCTTGTTTGAGTTGCATCTCAACTTGCAAATCACCCATGTAATGTGTTGTATTATTCCGGACTTCTATTCGTGTGACGTTTGTCGACCTTATTTCACTCTTGATTTCAATAGAACTTTCCCATGTTCGAAATATGTGGTGTTCTTGTGTTCGTCTTCCTACCGATGTTGCATCTTTGGCTCGAAGGTTGGTTGTCCCAATTTTGGTTATGAGACTTTAGCAGAATTAGAAACGGCTATTTGCGTTCGTTATGTTTCGCGTTGACCATATTTCATTCTTGTACAAAGGACTATGTGTTCATGCGATTGTCTCTCTTCGGCGTTGTATCCTTGATCGGAATACGAGTGTTTCCATTTCAGTTGTAAAAGTTTTAGTTGAATAAGAGTTTTCCGTTCTCATTCATTACGTTTATGCGTTCGAGAAGTTCATGGAACAAAGAAATACGTGTTTGATCGACCGTGGGAAAAGTTGGGTGCGAATGCATATTGTGGTCTAGATTTGGTGTGAGTTTAGTGTCATGCCATGTTGTTTGGGCTTGACACTTGCACATTTTGGCGTGCGTGGGTGCGTGAGTATTTTTGTTATGTGATACACGCTCGACGTGGTGAATTGGTTTGAGAATAGCTACCGGTCGGGGCATCTCAAAGCGAATCACCAAGGTCATACGGTTATCACACTAAGATATGTGTGTTTGGTGTGGTGTGTTCTTTGGCTCAGAATTTTTGAGCATTTTCATGTGTTTCATTTATTTTTAGTTGATTCGTGGGTGTTGGTGCGATGACGTATCTTTGCTAGTTATAAATCCGCTAAGCATTTGTGTAAATGATCGTATCGCGTGTCGGCGTATCCTTGACGTATCCTTGACATATCCTTGGCGTGTCCTTGGCGTATCCTTCGTGTATCGGTGTACCGTAGCGAGAAGACGGTGAATCCATTACATTCGAGGAGGTTGTTCTCGTAGAATCCCCCATCTTTTCATTTGTATTGTGGAATCAAATTGCGTCAGCGTATACGTATCGTATCTGGATGTACTCTCTTGTACCGTGGCATATTTGTGAGTCCTTGGATCGAGAAGCACATTCTTGCATTATTACTTTTCGCGAGTAGATCATTGGATGTCAAGGCAAGGTCATGCCTTTGCGAAAACATATGTCTGTTTGGTACCGAGCAACCGTATCGAATCCAACATCCTATTTGAAACTTGTTATCGTATCCTACAAAGTTTAACCCTTGAGATGATCGTTGTGGCGACGAGTTTTGGTTCTGGTTCGCCCATTGAGGATTGGTGTTTCCTTGTTTCGTTGGACTGATGGTTTGTTTTTCATCCCCTGTTCTTTTTACTCAATTTCGAGGACGAAATTTCTTTAAGGGGTATGAGATGTAATGACCTGATTTTCCGCGAACCCCATTTAAATCAATTTGTTGATTTTTTTTAAAGGAGAATCAAATTTGATGCTTTTTTGTGTGTGGTAATAATAATAATATTATTATTATTAATGATAAATGATAATACATAATAAAACAAAAATATAAAGCAAAATAAAAAGAGGGAACCTAAAACCTTACTATACCCTACCCTTTCCCCCCCCCACGACATTTCCCTAGCCCACATTCCCTTAATTTCTCCTTCCCTCTTGAGTAAACCCCCGACACTCCCCCTTCCCTTCCCCCATTCTTCCCGGCCATAGTAGAGAGAGGGAGAGAGGGAGAGTAGGGCAGCAGCGTGGTGGTCAAGGAAGGGAGGAGGAGGCGTGGAGAGGGCGGCAGTGCGGATTGGCATGCACGGGAGCAGGCAGAGCGGGCTGGTGCATGCCAGTGGGTGGCGGCTGACGGCAAGTCTGGAAGGGAGGAGGCGGCGCAAGGTTGGAGCAGCTGGTAGCGGCGTTGGGCTGCGCCGGTGGTCGCGCGGCGAGGGCGGCAAGGGCAGGCGCGGCTAATGGTGGTCGCCGACATAGGAGGAGGTCAGCGAGGTGGTTGGACGGCGGTGGTTCGTGCATAGAAGAGAGGAGCGCGACTAGTGGCTTCGCGCGGTGGCGCGCGGTGGCTTGGAGGTCCGGGCAGCGGCGAGTGTGGCGCAGTGGCAGCCAGTGGCTGGTGCGCGAAGGGTTGGCATTGGCGGTGCGCGGCGTGCAACAGTGGTGGTGGCTCGCAGCGACGACGACAGTGCAGTGACTGTACGCGCGACTTGCGGTGACGAGTGTCTCTACATGGTAGCGACAGTGGCAAGCGTTGGTGGTCCGGGCCAACCGTTCTTGAATCAATTCCGTCAGGTATACGCAATTTACTCTTCTCCATATTCGTGTAGATGTGTTTGTGCGACAATTGTGTGTACGGGTTTCTGTACATACGAGATTATGATTAGCTGTACCTGGCTGTGCGTGCAGGGTCGATTGTGGTGGCAAACGTTTGACTGTATTGTTTTGATTGGCTTGCGGACTTGTGGTGACATTCGTCCGGTTGGTGCTGTGGCTCGCGGCTGTTTTGGCATCTCGTGGCGGACTTAGTGCTTCGGTGACTCCGGTGGGTAAACTTCCTAACTCCTATTGAGTGTGTGCGTGTGTGTACATAGGAGTTTTGTTATATCGTCGTTTGCCACATATTTCACACTTACGACCTAGGATAGTCGAGGTGCGACACCGATGATGTTACGAGCGACTTGGGTTATGCTTGTGTCCCTTAGAGATTGTAGTGACTTAATGGTCGAATATTTTGAGGACATGTGCGATTGTTGGCGACACATAGAATTTGTGGATTGTTTCCCTTGGCTTGTTCGAGGGTGAGTTCGGATTGGGAGGAACTTAACAACATGTCTAAAGTATTAAATAAATATCCAATATTGAGGATGTGCCCCACGAGGGCTACTCGTGCTCGACCTTAAATCCTTCACACATGAATTATGAGGTAAAAATGAGACGACGCTACACTTGTCGGATTACTAGTGATCGCTAGTAGATATTATATGAATAAATGAACTTATGGAATTATGGAATATTGGAAGAAAATGGGTTACAAGCCTTGGGTTAGGTATTGAAATATTGATGACGGATACAAAGGATAAGTGGTCGGATGAACTCATGAACTATGCCATATACTTTATTAAATTACTTTGACGATACATGTAATGAATAAACTCAAGAATGTGACTGATGGCCAACGAAAGTACGGACTAGTTTCTATGCAGGAATGGACTTGATTGTAGAGATTCTCGGCATAGTAAACTTGCGACGTTTATGCGGGAGTGGACTTGATTTTTAGGGACTCCCAGGATAATATTTGTAACAACGATACGAGATTGATATGTTCTTATGTGGGAATGGACTTGACTTTTAGGGATTCCCAGGATGGTCGCTCCATCCACGACATTGTGCACAATGGGGGCAACGTGAGCCCTCCCAACAGCCTTTGGGAAAGACGGATTAGGATTGGCTAGTGTGTTGACGAGCCACTAGACCGACCTTGCCCTATCAATGTTACAGCGATACTCGAATGAATACGGAATGGACTTGATTTTAGGGATTTCGGGATTCATACCATCTTGTGAGCTATAGATAAATACGGGATGGACTTGATTTTTAGGGATCCTGGGATTTATCGGAATTAACAATAAAACTCTTACGGAATATACTTGTAATGGAATTCTGGATTATACCTTAATATGGAATGAATGAATCAAATAAGAACTCACACTTGTGATGCCGTGGAATGAAAATGGAATAACACATACGTACTTATGTGGACTCTTGGTCTAGTTGTCCCATGGATGGTATTTGGTTATGTTGACTAGTTGGAGTCACATTGTAGAGAACATACTTGGGCTTACCAAGGTGACAAGTATTGTGATAAGAATGGCAGGATATCCGGAACGTACTTGATTAGGGGTTCTGTGGTTATCCATGTTATGAAATCAACAAATGGAAAGACAGGAAAGAAAGAAAGAAACATCTCAAATATCTAATATGACTTATGAATCCAACACTTAACGATAACAATAGTTGGCGTGGTTCGCAACGTGAGCTGAGATTGGATGTTACTTTGGTTGGACTCGAGAGGTGGTACCTTGTGCTTACTTGACGTTACGGTTTTTGGTTAGACACACTTTGTGGGTGATATGCCTATGTCACGGTTACCTTGAGTTAGGTTTACACTACGTGCACTTTAGTTTCCTTACTGTTTGTACGTTTACTTGTGGACACGTAGGCACGCACCGCATGTGCATGCTTGGTAGTAGTTAGAGGTTTTCTCACTGAGCTGTTGTTTGCTCAGACCCTATTTCTTTTCCTTTTTCTAGTCTGTGTTGCAGGACTAGTCGGGCTTGGAGTTGGAGTCAGTTGCTGGATTTTCTCGGGCTCAGCTGTTCCAGTTTTCAGTGGTAGTCTTTCAGTTTTAGTTGTAATTTACCTTTCACCTATAGTACTTTCAGTTGCAGTTCCTTTACCTTGTACTTGCAGTTCTTTCAGTTTACAGTAGCAGTTGTAGTAGGCTTACTCTTGTACTTATCTTCCGCTCTCTACTTGTTGTACCTCTACTTTGTATTGTACTGTAATATAATGAGAAATTCAACTGACTGTATCTGGATAGCAAGTAGTTGTATCCCCTGTTTATTATTTAAACTATATTTCAAAAAAAATGGTTTGAAAATCCAGGGCATGACACGCCAGTAGCCTAATGTTTCCTTCTTTTGCAGCCAAACTCAGCCTTATTGTGATGACTGAAAGTCCGGAGGGTATCTCGGGTCCTTTGGATGCTGGCCGGACGACTGGGTCTGAGTGCTTCGGATGGATGAGCGGTCACCTATAAGAGAAAAGGGAATCACCTGCTTGGCTCTTGCAACACAAAGGTCAGTGCCCACTGTTCGGCAGCAACCGAGAGGGGCCTATGATGGCAAAGTCAGCGATGGTAAGAGAGAAGAAACTATAAGCTGAAAGGAGT
>NMUG010007764.1:0-11931 GCA_002855965.1 Monotropa hypopitys | reverse complement strand
TTTGTGGAGTGTTACATGTATAAAAATGTGTAAAGAAAATGTGTGTTGTATAGGTTTAGGATTTTGATCTCAGTTGTTGGATTTGATCAAACGACTCTCTATATCTTTTATATATGTATACTAGTGATAGCCCGTGCCGATGCCACGTGACGATAGAATAAAAAGCGCAACATAATATTTAAGAGTATGACAAAATTCTAGAATTTAGTAGTGCCTTCGACACTGATTCGTGCTTTCGGCACTAATAATGAATGACGAGAGAATAGAAAGTGCAACACAATATCTAAGTGTACGATAGAAGTTCAAGTGTTAGTAATACCATCAGCATTTTAGAGTGCATTCGACACTCATGATGAGTGACAGTACTCTATCCGTATTTTCGGTATAGAAATTTTTGTAAAAACAAAAAAATCAAAATTGAATCAAACATTTATGTAGTTAAAAAAATAGAATCAAAATATTTTTTATAAAAATCTAAAAAAACTGGTTTTTATGTTTAAAATTTTTAAAATAGTTCACACATTTTAACTATTTTTTATTTTTAAATTTAGTTAAAACATTTATACATTTTTTTATTTTAAAAAAATGTATATGAAAAATGTGTAGAGAATGTGTATAAAAATGTATAGAAAGTATGTATAAAAATGTGTAAAAAAAATATGTGTTGTATAAGTTTAGGATTTTGATCTCAATTGTTGGATTTGATCAAACGACTCTCTATATCTTTTATATATGTATATGTTTATATGTGGATCCCGCACGTATAAGTTTATTTCATATTTCCCACATGGAAAAATCCAAATGAGCCCAGAGCCAAATAGCCAAGGCCCCATTTATTAACAAAATTGCAAAAGCACAATTCTTAACACTGGAGTCTAAATAGGGTTGAAAGCCTATTATACGTGGGTCTATGCTCTGTTTTCAAACTGCAAGCATAAAATTTAATGATATATTGGACATAGCCCATAAATAAAACTCAATGAAACTCAAATTTTGTAACAGCATAAGGGTACTATTAGTGTTGGCCCAACATTGCAGTAAAAGACCATAATTTCCAAATAATTTTTTTAGTAACAATTCTTGACTGATATGAGGTCCCCTGAAAGCGAGCTTACCACAAGTTGTAGTGTGAACAAATGTGCAATTCACCTGATGGCCAGTCAACAAATAAATCAGTACAGCCGAAGGCCCGCTAGGCACCAACAAGTTTATTTTGCTTGAGAAAATACTACTTTGTTTCTGCTTAGCATAAAAGTCCATATTTCATTCCAACCATAACCGTATGAAAATAATGAAAAAGAGAAATCTATGTTTGGAGATTCTCCCATGTATTTCACACACCCATTAGCAGGCTCAAGATCGACCAAGCACTCATCCTCAAGATCAAGTTTATAAGATTCCTCTAATGATGCCTAATATGTCAACGTGAAATGAGTTGCAAACATGAATGTGAAAAAGACAAAAGAAAATAGTCGTTAGCTTACTTCAACATCGGGTTGAATTCCACCCATCGACGAATTGTTGTTAGCTATCTACTTGTGCGCTGGTATGCTAAGAAAAACAACAAAGTTTCAACTCCAAACATGAGCATTACCCTGAGACCCATTTCACCAAATAGATAATAAACATAATCAAAGTGATGAGAGTCCCAATACAGGAGGGACTCTCAATCAATGTAGCAGTTCTTGATTGTTCAATGAACCTAGGTTTTGATTCCATCTGTGATGCCTCAAAAGTTTGAACCATGTAAAAATGATTTTTTAAAAAATATCATATAAATTTGAACTTTTCATAAAAATCCAATTTAAACTGAATGGAATTGGAGATTATTACAAACCTTCTAAAGTTACAAACCTTCTAAATTTATTGAATAAGTTCCAAAATAATACACAAATTGGAGATTATTACAAACCTTCTAAAGTTACTGAATAAGTTCCAAAATAAAAAGTACATGATTACAAAATAGATGGAATAGAGCTGCTAAATGTAACCCTCTCTATTGCTATAACCATGGCTCTTTGATTACATATAGCTCCACAGCAGCCACGCAGTGAGCACAAAGTGAATTATTCTTTCGCCTTTTACTAAAGATTACATATAGCTCCACAACTTTCCAATTAACATCAACTGGGTTCTCATTTGGGATGTATGGAATATCCTCACCTTATACACCTAATGGTAGCACATTACTGTTAGTGATAAAAATATATGTATAAGCATAATCACAGAATGTAGCGTAATGAAAGAGTAGCCTCCGCGGTATGGCCATGGGGTGACTAGTACCCCTCGTTTTAGCTTAGGTTGACTTTCCATTTGTGTACTTGATTGTGGTGGATTTTGAGTGCCTTGTGTTCATGCTCTCGGTCTTGATTTAGTGGTGTTATCATTTTGATTGGATGTGGCCATTAACGTGGCACGTACAATACTTGATGCGATGTCCCACTAGGTGCTCGATGAAATGCCTCAATGAACAAAATCCCCTAGAACTCACTATATCCTTAGATTGTTTTGTGTCTTGAGGTTGTATTGGAGTTTGAAGTTTGTGTTCTCTAATTTAGGTCTTTATCGGGGGTTGTTAACCTATTCGATAGAGTGTAGTCAATCACTTTGGCACACTCTATGCCTTTAGCTATGTCACCCTTGATGTTCGACATTGTGACTACGAGAACCTATTTCTCGCTCCCGTATTATCTCTTGACCATTGCGAAGTTGAGTCTATCCTAGGTTGGGTGTTAGGAATTCCCATAGCCATTCCGCTTAGTTAAGTTATTTTTATTTTGTTCTAGGTTCTTAAGTCTTAAACCAAAACCAATCAAAGGGTAGCGTCCTTCCGCTAACATTTTGCAAAACCAAACCTCTATACTAAGCAAATTCCCTAGACTCTGTCAACTCTCTGTGGTTCGACCTCGATCTTGCCACTCTACTAGCTAGAGTAGTATTTTCGTGTTTTACAAATTATCTTTTGTCTAGTTCCCCGATTTCTGTTTAACTAACGACGCGGGAATCGCGCTTGCAACACACAAAAGACTCCATGGAAAGTACATGAAGAACCCATTAAAACAAATCTCCCCAAAGTTCCAAGGTTTTCGAACGAAAGCTCTGATACCAAGTTGTCACATCCCGGATTTTCAAATCATTTTTTTTGAAATGGAATAAAAGAATGATTTATTACCAAACCACATTGACAAGGGGGAGTGAATTATAAAAATCAACCCTTAGCAAATCTTTTACAATTTGAACTTATTTAGAATTGAAGAACAACAATACCCTTACATAAAACTTATTTTCATTGAAATGATATTACTACCTTTAAAATAAAAGAGGAATGCCCATATGCTACAAGGGAGAAGGGGGAACTAACAACACTAAAATGAAAGAGTGCATGATATGCTACTCACACCGAAAGAAAATAGGGTAAGCCCAAGCCAACTCCTTGCTACAAGCTATCAATCATACAGACCTGCAGAAAACTGTAAAAAGAAGACTGAGTCATAAAGACCCAACAAATATGCACCTATCAAGTGCAAATACAATTATGGTGACATGTACAAGTGGTGTGAATCCCTATGATGCAATCCCAAGCATGCCAAGCTCACGCAATCGCAAACACCACTACCAAGTCACTATACAAGCCAAGACTCACAAGTCTAACCAAAACTCTTATTCATATAAGTGTATCAAAGGATAGCCCAACCATTCAACCTCACTCAAGGCCAACAACTACATAAGTCAAACTCTCTCTTTGCCAAGTACCCCTATCCACGCAACTAGGCAACACACACTAGTACAAACCGTAAGGGTCAAGGATCTCAATCACGATCGCAACTACATGGTAAACTATCACATTATCTAGGGAGGACACTCCCAAGAACACAACCCATCTACTACAATGCCAGTACCATTGAATATCCACGATGAACCACGTTTCCACTGTTCGCTAATTCCACGACTTAGCCAAACATCAACGACTAGCTAATTCCATGACTTAGCCAAACATCAACGACTAGCTAATTCCATGACTTAGCCAACATCAACGACTAGCTAATTCCACGACTTAGCCAAACATCAACGACTAGCTAATTCCACGACTTAGCCAAACATCAACGACTAGCTAATTCCACGACTTAGCTTATGCCCACACAATCCACCAAACCACTTTGGATATCACCTATCCTTTCTAATCCTCTATATAGGCATATATATAGGTACACGTTGGTGAACTTGATATATCTTGCTTTAATAGTTTGTTCGACTCCCGTCTTAACATCACTTTGAAATCAAGTCCCACGAGTCTCGACTGCCTCACTAAATAAGGACCGGCTTATCCCAGCGTGGACTATACTTTAAAAGTGTAACATGAGTCTCGAACCATCCCATGAGTAAGGACTGGCCTACCTCAAACATGGACTATCATTTTGAAAACCAATTTAGAAAACCATTAAGCTTGGGATCGATTTAGAGTCTCCTTGGCGAGGACAAGGATGGACTCACTCACGTCGAAGTGCCACGAGGAATGCACTAACACACGAGGTGCCACGAGAGATGCACCGAATATACGAGGTGTCACGAGGAATACACCAACTCACAAAGTGCTACGAGGGATGTACCAAATATACAAACATTCGAAGACCGCATCGTTTGGTCATCCACACACCACATTATTTTTGTTGGTTGTTTAATAGGTAAGTTCACGAGATTGATGAGTTCAATCCAAGGGAACGAGTTTCCAAATCCTAGTGACGAATTCACTTCAATACCCAATGTTCTTCACTAAGGAATTTCACCAAACACCTATTGTGCGTAAGTGCACTCAAGGGTCCTAGTCACCAAGGACACCTAATCTAACATCCAATCCATCACCCATAGGTTCAAGACCACACACAAGGGCCTAACTGAGATTCCCCAATTCATCCAAGGCCACACACACAAGGGCCTAAGTAAAATCACCCAATTTATCCGAGACCACACACAAGGGTCTAACCAAATTCGACAACTCTAGGAAACCATGACTTATACTCGTAAGTCTCTCGGGCAATCTATCAAATACCTAGCGGGCACAAGATCACCGCTCAATTCCACTAAATTAAACATTTAGGACAAAACCCCCAAATTTCCAACAAAATCCAAACATTTCCAATACGAGTCCTAGGCACAAATTGACTATCACATATCCTTACAACCACTAAGAACACTCAAATCCAATGCAAGGATGAGTCCAATTTCATTTAATCAAACGTGTAGATTTCATGATTTCCAAAACATGGGTTTTAAGAAAACCTTTGATTTTAATATTGTCAATCAAATTAGGTGACCTAACATAATCACACAAACACAAGATAGAGACGTATTTACCTCAAGCTCCAACAATAGCAGAAACCCTAGCCGCGAAGTTATCGGCACCGACGAACCTATGCACATCAATGGAAAGGGGAAGTCAAGGGGAATCAAGGTCTCCAAAGAGCCAACAAGAGAAAACCACTTCAAGGATGACTTACCCGAAAATTTTGGAGAATGACTTCAATACCTAAGTTGCCGGAAAGCCTTTGACGTGGGGAACGACGTTTCTTCTTCGCAAAACTCCAACCGGAGCCTGATTGGCCTTTGAATCCAAGAGACAAGGGAGAGGGGGGTTTTAATAGAGGTAGAGAGAGAAAGAGTAACCAAATCATGCACAACATCATATATATAGCCCCCATTTGGAATGACACAAATACCCTTCATTAAACACAAAAAACTGGATTTTTACTCGCGGTGACCGGTCGACGTTTTTAGCTCGACCGATCGAGGCCTTATACAAAACCCCTCTTCCTTGCCGCAACCGGTCGACAACGGTACCGTGTACCGGTCGACATGCTTATGAGAACTCCATTGAAATGCCACGACTGGTCGACACTATAGGCCCGACCGGTCGACTCTGGAAAAAGCAACATTTTGAAAATGAAGCCCAACCTCGACCATAACTCCTCCCGGGACTTCCCGGAACATCTCGAATCAAATACGGACCAAAAAGATGGACCGACAAGGGGTCCAACACCCAACTCTAATCCTCACGGGAACCAAGGAATTCATATTAAGATCTGTTAATCGATTTAAGCAATACTTTTAATTCCGGAAATATTATTTCGAATATATGGGTCGTTACACCAGACATTGTGACATGTATGATTCATGTATCTACTTTATATGCACGATTTCTTATTGATTCCGGGGCCACACACTCTTTTGTTTCTACTGCTTTTGGTTCATGTATGGATAGAGTTTTGTCGCTGATAGGTCACACTTTGCTTGTGTCGACACCAATGGGTAATGTGGTAAAACTTGAGTCATACTATCCGGGTTGTGAAGTTTGGGTGGGTAATGAGACCTTGTTGTCAGATTTGATTCCCCTAGATATGGCAGATTTGGATGTAATTTTGGGGATGGATTTTCTAGCCGCTCACTTTGTTATTATTGATTTTGTCAGTAAAGAGGTTTTGTTCCGTATTCCGGGTAGACCTGACTTGAAAATTTGTAGAGATAGCGTAAAATTTCCTAGACGTGTCATTTTATCTTTGAAGGCTATGTTATTGTTGAATAAGGGTTGTGAAGGGTTCTTAGCCTATGTGATTGATTCTGAGAAGTGGAAGAGGAGTATTGAGGATATACCTATTGTGAAAGAATTTCAAGACACTTTTCCAGAAGAGTTACCGGGAATGGTTCCAATTAGAGAGGTAGAGTTCACGATTGAGTTGGTTCCGGGTACTAGTCTTATATCTATTGCTCCTTATAAGATGGATCCTGCTGAACTATATGAATTAATAACGACGTTGAAGGAATTACTTGACAAGGAATTCATTAGACCTAGCGTGTCTCCTTGGGGAGCCCCTGTATTATTCGTGAAGAAGGATGGTTCGCTGAGAATGTGTATAAACTATAGACAATTGAACAAAGTCACCGTGAGAAATAAATATCCATTGCCTAGAATTGATGATCTTTTTGACCAACTTCAGGGAGCTTTAGTGTTTTCTAAAATTAATTTGAGGTCTGGTTATCACCAACTGAAAGTTAGGGACTGTGATGTTGCAAAACGGCCTTTCGTACTAGATATCGACACTATAAGTTTATAGTTATGCTTTTTGGGTTGACAAATGCACCAGCGGTATTTATGGACTTGATGAATAGGGTGTTTCAGTCCTATTTGGATTCCTTTGTTATAGTGTTCATTAATGATATTTTGGTGTATTCGCAGTCTAGAGAAGAACATGAAGAACATTTGGGTTTGGTTTTGCAAAAATTGAGAAAAAACAATTGTATGGAAAACTTAATAAATGTGAATTTTGGCTTCATCGAGTGGTCTTCTTGGGTCATGTCATCTCTAGTGAGGGTATTTGTGTGGACCCTAAAAAGATTGAGGCGGTGGTGAATTGGGAAATGCCTACTTGTATAACTGAGATCCGTAGCTTCTTGAGATTAGCGGGTTATTACAGATGGTTTATTGAAAAAATTTCGTCTATTGTGATGCCTTTGACTATGCTTACTAGAAAGGGGGTTAAATTTGTATGGTAAGAAGAGTGCGAGAATAGTTTTCAGGTTTCGAAAGAGAAATTGGTTTCAACACCTATTTTGACTATTCCGGAGGGGACTGATGATTTGGTGATCTATAGTGATGCGTCGTATTGTGGGTTGGGTTGTGTTTTGATGCAACGAGGGAGAGTGATAGCATATGCTTCGAGGCAACTGAAAAAACATGTACGAAACTACCCTACACACGATTTGGAGTTAGCGGCAGTAGTATTTGCACTAAAACTTTGGAGGCATAATCTATATGGGGTGACTTGTGAGATTTTTACCGACCATCAAAGCTTACAATATTTATTTACCCAAAAAGATTTAAATCTGAGGCAACGTAGGTGGATGGAACCGATTAAAGACTACGACTGTAATATTCACTATCACCTAGGGAAGGCGAATGTGGTGGCGGATGCTTTGAGTAGAAAGGCGGTGAGTAGAGTATCATGCTTGACTTGTGTTAGAGTTGAGAAATTTTCTGAATTGAGCAGTTTGGGTGTTGAATTGTCATTGGGTTCGAATGAGGTTCTTTTAGCAAATCTTGTGGTGAGGTCATCGTTTATGGATCAAATCAGAGAGGGGCAAAAGCATGATATGTTTCTAGAGAAGATTCAACAACACATATTATTGGGTGAGAAATTAGAGTTTTGCATTCGTAGAGATGGTATGTTGATGTTTGGGAACCGGGTTTGTGTGCCGGAGGATGCGAAGCTTAGGAAGAACATTCTTGAAGAGGACCATAGTTCTAAGTTTTCTATGCATCCAGGATCTACAAAGATATATCATGACTTGAGGGGAAATTATTGGTGGAAAGGGTTGAAGAGGAATATAGCCGATTTTGTTGCTAGATGTCTTATTTGTCGAAGGGTGAAGATTGAGTACCAAAGACCGAGAGGATTAGTTCAGAGTTTACCAATACCCGAGCGGAAATGGGAGCACGTCACGATGGATTTTGTTGTGGGTTTGCCTAAGTTTGAGGAGAACTTTGATTCTATTTGGGTTGTAGTGGATTGATTGACAAAATCTGCTCATTTTCTTTCAATGAGGGCTACATTTTCTACAGATCGGTATACCAGAATTTATATAGATGAGATCATTAGATTGCATGGAGCACCGGTGTCGATTGTCAGTGATAGGGATCCTAAATTTACATCGAAAGTTTGGGCGAGTTTACAACAGGCTCTTGGTATATCCTTGAGGTTTAGTACCGTTTTTCACTCTCAAACGGATGGAAAGTCGGAGAGGACTATCCAAACACTTGAGGACATGTTGAGATCTTGTGTTTTAGATTTTTCTGGAGATTGGGAAAACTATTTTCCATTGATCGAGTTTACTTACAACAATAATTTTCAGAGTAGTATTGGCATGGTGCCATTTGAGGCATTATATGGTAGGAGGTGTCGGACACCACTTTGTTGGAGTGAGGTGGGTGAGCGTCAAATCTTGGGACCAGAATTGGTACAAGTGGCTTCATAAGGGGTTAAACTCATAAGGGAAAGATTGCGGGTTGCTCAGAGTCGTCAGAAAAGTTATGTGGATAATAGACGACGGGAACTAGAGTTTGAGGTTGGTAATCATGTATTCTTGCGAGTTTCGCCATGGAAGGGTGTTATTCGTTTTAAAGGAAAGGGGAAAGTAGCACCGAGGTATATTGGACCGTATGAGATCGTGGATAGAGTAGGAGCGATGGCATATCGTTTAGCTTTGCCAGTAGAGTTGGCTCGTTTGTACAATGTGTTTCATGTTTCTATGCTTTGAAAGTACGTGGGTGACCCGACGCACGTGTTAGAAGTAGAACCTTTGGAGTTGTATGAAGATTTGACTTATGAAGAGATACCTGTAAAAATTTTGGACCGAAAGGAGCAAGTATTACGCTCCAAGGTAGTTCATTTGGTCAAGGTTTTGTGGTGAAATCATGGAGTCGAGGAAGCAACGTGGGAGAGCGAGGATGCTATGCGGAAGAAGTATCCGCACCTATTTTCAAGTATTCTATTTTCCTTGCTTTAAATTTCGAGGACGAAATTTTCTAATGGGGGAGGAGTTGTAATACCCATTTCTACTATTAATAATTTTAAAAAATTTAACAATTATTGAAAGAGGAAGTAAGGAAAATAATAGACCTATTTTGTATTATTATTGGAGTTAAAAGGGTTTATTAATGGGATTAATATAGATCTTACATATTTTTCATTAATAAGTATAAAATAAGGGGGATTAATAGCACACAAGGGTAAATTGGTGGATTAGTAAAGAGGCAATGATGTAAAAAGGGCTAAAATCTGTCATAGGGAGGTTGTCATTAGGGTAAATCATATTTGCTAAGTGTGTTTGAATGTTTGAGAGGTAAGGAGGCTAGGTTCCAAGAAGGGATTCAAGGAATTGAGGGTTTTGAAGTGAAGATTGGAGGTTGAAGTCTTCTACAAGAATTCTCCTAAGGTTAGATTTGTGCTAGATTAGAGTTTTGATTTCTAATCTCGTTTTTGGTAAAACCCATAAGTTTAGGGTTGATTTTTTGGGATTTGATTGTAATTGAGGGTTGTAAAAGAACCACAATCATATATATTGAGGCCCTAGATGTTAGATACACTTTAGCATTGATGATTTTGAGATTTTGAGGTGTTTGAATCGAGTTTGGCGAAGTTAGGGACGTATTAGTCGAAAAATTTATGTTCTACAGATTTTCAAACAACGGGGAGGGGAACCGGTCGAAGGTCATGGCGCGACTGGTTGCGCTTAGGACTACCCAAGGTCGGTTGGGGTGCGACCGGTTGAAGGTTCAGGGTGACCGGTTGTGTTGGAGTCTGCTGGGGCGCGACCGGTTGGGGATCTGGGGCGACCGGTTGCGCTGTGTTCTGTCCGAAAATTTTGGTTAAGTCCTTGGGAGTTGGAAATGACTAAATAATGTCGTATAAGGATATTTTTGGTACGCTAAGGCATTTAACGGTTCGATTTATAATTTTCTATTTCCTTACCGGCATATATTGCAATGTGGACTGAAATTGTAGTTTGTTTTGACAGGGACACTCGAGGAGGGCATTGAGGCCTCACTCAAGGGAAAAGAGAAGGTTTGAACAGCGGTACTGGTTGTTGATACCCAATTTTGACCCAACCTCAGAAGTCAACAAATTGGTCAAATAAGGCTCCGAACAATTTAAAACACAGTTCCGGGATGTCAAGACTTCCCACAAGAAGCGCCAACATCAGCCAGCAACAATGCATCAATCAGCAAACATCGGTAAATTATTAAGGAATGTTTACCCGAAGGAAGAATTTTAATTCAACCCGCGGTTCAGGACAAACAGTAATCGGACGGCCGACAAAGTTCTTCTCTGCATGCTTTATGCTTCGGAATCAACAAAATTTCATACGAGCATCCTAAATCATGTTTAGGAATGGATAGTCAACAACATTTCCATTACCGAGAAGCCTATGTAAAAATTGAATCCATCCGATCAAAATTCAGAATTCAGTCAAGCATAAATACCAATTTGTTTATTTTTCACTGCGACAATCAGCCGACATCAGAAATCGGCAAACACAATTTCTATGGACATCATTTACAAAGACAAACATTTCCTTCTAATTACATTCGACGAATAAAGAGCAGTTCAAGGCGTATACCCGAAGCATCCACTTCCGTTTAAAGTAAAAAGACCGGTTTCCAAAGTTTTTCCGAAAAGTGTCCGGAATAACCCCGTGATATTTTCTAAATTCATGATTCGACTCATGCATCGCAAATATCTATTTCAAATTTCCGGAGACTGAGCCGAGCACAGGGCCGAGCAAGCGTGAACCAAACTTCTGGATCAATTTCAGGACCCGAAAAGACTTTGGAAATTCATTTTTGTTTTCATTTATTTTTATTTTTGATTAACGGTCGATTTAGTGATGTAATTCCCACCCAAGAAACATTTTCAAAACATCAAATCACCCTTTCCCACGCACTTCAAATAAAAAAATTTCTGACTCAGCATGTCGCATCTATAGATGCGACATGTACAAATCTATAAATACCCCTCTCCCCCTCTTGGGAGAGGACCCTTGGGCATTCAAACACAAAACTCTCTCTCCAGAGCAAATATTGCTCGAGCAGAACCTACTTACAACTCTCCAAACCCTTACCAAAATCATTCCAAAAATCTCCAAAACCCCTCCAAAAGTCCCACAACCCTACTTCCTTCAAGAACAACTCTTGTTCTTGAAACAAACACCATTTCCAAGTCAAAATCCAGCCACCTCAAAGCCAAATTACCAAAGCCAAACCTTCAAAAACTACCAAACTATCTACCCGAAATTTCCGAAATCAACCAAGCGCAGCCGAACCTGTGCCGAATTTTCTACAGAAATTGTTTTCTTTCTCTTTTTCCTTTGAGTATTTTCTTT
>NMUG010007763.1:0-11931 GCA_002855965.1 Monotropa hypopitys | reverse complement strand
GTGTTTGTGGGGTACCGGTCCCCACTGGTCAGTCAGCCGAGAAGATGAAGGGGTACCGGTCCCCCATAAAGGCGGGTACCGGTCCCCGTTGAACAGTGAGCTTGGGTCAAGGGAGGGTATCGGTCCCCCGTAAAGGCGGGTACCGGTCCCCGCAGAGCAGAAAGGCTGGAACTTGAACGGGTACCGGTCCCCCAAAAGGGCGGGTACCGGTCCCCATTAAGGATTTTCTGGCAGTTTTGGGGGGGGTTTTCTGGGGTCTCGGTTATGGACCTAAGGTGTGTTTGGAAGGTTTTATGACTTAATTAAAGACTCTAATATGTGGTTAAAAGTAGTTATCGATTCAATTGATTTGATTTAATGCTTTGATTATTTCTTGTCAAAACTATAATTTATGGAGACTAAAATTGTAATCGTTTTGACAGGGACATTTGAGGAAGGCATTGAGGCCTTACTCAAGGACGAGCAAAGGATTGGAACCAAGCAAGGGTAAAGGTTTGATCAACGGCTCTGGTGAGTGTAAGAATATGGTATCCTTAATGGTACAAATTGCAGTATTGTTTTAGTTAAATGTTTCTCTCGAGCATGAGAAGTAAATTGTTGTTGTTGTTGTATTTAATTCCATAAATACATGATGAGTTGATATGCATGAACATAATTTCAAAAAGTTTGGGCAAGTAGTAATGCCTAGTGAAGGGGTGGATTGAGAAATGGTTATAGCACGAATTGGTGATGTTGTGGAAATAAATTGAGGAGTAAGGAGGTGAGAGTAACATTCTATTTTGGGAGTGAGATATTTTAAATTATGAAATGATATTTGAGGTCGGGATTGACGTGTTTAACAAAGGAAACATCAGTTGGGTTTAAGTTACGTTCTTGGGGAATGTTGGTTAAGAGTTCTAATGACGGTTTCTCTTAGAGTATTTGGGCTTATGCTAGATGAAATGTTTATATTTGAGGCAAAAGAAAATGAGAGTAGAGAATTTGAGGTAAGAATTTGGGGTGTTATTCAGATATGCTAGAGTTAGTGAATCCAAGGAGAAAAAGAGTTGGAAAATTTTTTGAAATGGTTTGATGCCGAGAGGGGCAGTTCAATTGGGTTCTTTTATAAAGCAAAATATGGTGTACTTGGAGATTGTGATTAGAAGGTCTGATAAGGGAAATTGTGGAATTGGAGGAGCAACATAGTGGTTTTTGAAATAAGCCAGTCGAATTTGGGAACCAAAACAAATTGGGTTGTAGTAGAGTGAAGTGTGTTGGGAGTTGAGTTATGAAAGTTTGGGTGGTGAGAATGATGGTGCTAAACCACGTAATGAGAAGAGAAAGTAAAGTCGGAAAAATCGGGTGATGACTAATGGCCAGTGAGTAATGTAGTGTTCATCGAGATGTGTTTAGTGAATCTTTGGGTTGAGAATTGTGTTCTCAAAATCAATGAAGTGGTATATCCTATGGTGGTAAGAAAGGACATATTATGACTTGGTGTTCAAAAGTGTCAGGTGGAAATCGGAAGGGGAATGTGAGATTTGTAAAGTGGTTAAGGGTAAAGAAAGAGTTGGGGGTTTGCCGACAATTGGGTGAGAGAGATTCAATGGGTCTCAGGGAATGTACCGATTGTCGAGTTCTTGACATGGGGGGCGAGAATGTGCTAAATAAGACACAATGGGTCGAATGTTCGAGTGCAACGAGTATGAATGCCAAGCATTCAATGTTCCCAGCAACAGAGATGACTTCCAGCACCGATTGCAGAGTTGTGACGAGTGGTGCAGGCAAAAGTGCAAGAGGTATATTTTTATTGTTTTCAGCAATTAGTACTTGATAATAATCATACTGTTATGTACTCACTACTATGATAATTTGATGGTTGCCGGAAGTATGCATATCATATTAAGCAACCTAGTGACCTGTGGATTGGAAATGGTGTGGAATGGTAGTACATGTGTACTAATGTTGAGTCCATAGTTGGACAGATGGTAGAAATTTAACTGTGAGTACAGAAAAATTGTTAAGATGATTTACAAAAGAATTTAATAAGCCTTAGAGTCAAATTATTTCGGTGTGGATGAAAGAGTTATAAGTGTAGTATAATTCCTTACTATTGAGACATATAGTTGGATACATGTGTGTAATTTATGATGGAAGTAATGTATGAATATGGGAATTGTGGAATGCCAAGATACAGAGAAGGTAATAGAATCCAATATAAACCTGCGTATGCTTAGTTGGAACCTAAAAGGAGATATCTAGAAAGTGTGGCTTGGGATATGCGTAGTGTATGTTATTAATGAGATGTCAACGGAAAACCGTAATATATTTTGGTTTCAGTGTTACCTTAGGCTTTGTCTTGGAATGATAGTAGTATGGTTCAAAAAGAAACCTTATTGTGGATTGAGATAAGTATGAAATTCAAAAGTTATGGCAAGTAAGAGAATCTCAGTATGGTATTAGTGGTTTTGTCACCTATGTTATTGTTGAGAAGGGAATGTGAGTGATATATTCGGAATGTCCTTGTGATGAGAGAGTTGGGTTGAGTAGAGCCTGTATGGATAGTTTATATTCCTTGGGATTGTGACCTTGATGAAAACCTTAGTGTATGGTCGACTTGGGAAAAAGTATGAGTAGTACTTGAGTATGGGTCTATCAGTAATTGAGATGAAGAAGTCATGGTAACGAATTGCAGATGAAACCTTTAGTAGTGTTTAGCGGTACTTTTAAGTTACACTATCTTAGTGAGAAGCATTGACGCGAAACAGATAAGAAATTGAAATTATAGCGGTGTGCAAGAGATTGATATGTGTTCCAAGGTAAATTCTTGGGTTAGCGGATTGCTATTAGATGATTTTGGAGACCTTGTCGGTCAAGTTATATGGTTGTATGGTTCAATTAAGTGGTATGAGATTTGAGTCACTAAGAAAAGGGTTAGAATGATTTTAAGAGGTTAAAGAGAAATTTGGATGTCTATAGTGACATTGAAATAGTGATAAGAGGAATTATTGACTGATAGAAATTCTAGTGAATTCCGAGTAGAAAAGTAGTGACAAGTGAGATTGGACGTTGTTAAGTCGGGTTGGACAATCTTCAAAAGTAAGGGAAAATGGATGTTAAGTCATTTGGAGCAATTAACACTGTATTAGTTAGACTCAGTGGGATGGTGGTCCTTTGGCTAAGCATAAAGAGATCTTAATTGAGATGAATATCAGGAGGGAATTGTCAATTTTCTTATTGGGGTTGAGTTTAATCTTTGTATCTAAGATGGTGAATTCCTATTGTTGAGGCTAGTGAAATTGGGCCGAGAGATGTTAGACTCAGAAGTGAAAGGATGGGAGTGTGGTTAAATGTTCCATGCGGTTAGAGATTGAGCTTGAGGATATGAAATCTGGAGGGTAATGTTGGTACGTCTAAACTTTTGATTTGATTTGAGAGATAAATTCCTAGGATATTCGTGGCACGTTGCTTGATGTTAAGGATAATTTTGGTTTGTGGTTAAGATGAGTGGATTGTTGGTCAGAGTTTGTATATTTCCGTTTAATGAGAAATTGGAATGACCTTGATGGTTTAGTTGAATGGTGGAAAAGCATGTATGCACATAGTGGTACTCGGGTATGGAACTAGAAAGGTGATACACAAGTTATGTGAAAGTTTTGAGAGTAAGGTTGTAGGTGGTTATGCAACTTCGAAGTTGGTAAGAGTTGCACCAGAAAAAATTGTGGTCTATGGTAGAGAGTTATTCGAATGTTGGAAGATTTTTGTGAGAATACACGGAAGTGTGGTTCAACCTTGAGACGTTTGACTTTTGTGAATAAAATGTGGGAAATAGTAGCATCAATATAATTTTAAGGTAGTTCTTTTGGGAAATTTTATGAAAGAAGATGTTTACTCATCATGGGATTAGCAGAAGTGTTGTTAAGAGGTAATGGTAAGTTCGGGTTAGAGTTATTATAACGTGAGTATCAAGCTAGATTGGAGAACGTTAATGATGTCTAAAAGGTTTATAAGGAAGTTGTCCCTATAATAATCATTATGAGTTAGATTTGGGATTTGGAACAAGTGTTCTTGTGGTAGCACTATGGTAGGTCTTGTTGTTTGTAAAGAAAAAGAAAGTTGTGTTTAGCATTGCTATTCAAATCGTGTTAATATGATTGAAGTATGGTAGAGGCCATAGAGGTGGAAATTCTTGACCGATAAGAATTGAGCTCCATTATGGTTAGTGAATGAGAGGTTGCATAAAAGAGTAATAGTAACTCCTTAGTGCGAAATGAGGAGAAATTCTGATAGTGAAACGAAAACATGTGTTCTTTGATTTGGGTTTCTGAAATATATGAGAGTTGTGGCATTGAGGTTGCAAGCAAATGGCCTAAGTTTTGGGGCATAAATAGTGGTTAGATACGTATTGAGTGTGAACTTTCATAAGACTGGAAATTCTAATTATCAAAGACCGGGGATTAGTTTTGATGGGAGGAGAGAATAGGATGTTGAATATTAAAAGAAAACTCTTGGAGTAAGGGTATCCTTTGGTGCAATACTAAGGGTAGCTAGGATTTGATTTAAAGAAGACAGCCCTTGTTTAGGGAATGTTGAGAGATTGAGAATATGTTGGAGGTTCCAAGTAATGTCTTTGGAAGTAAGCTAGTAGCCGTTTAGAAGTTTGGGAATGGTATTGGATTTTGTGATCTTAATTTCGAGGACGAAATTTCCTAAGAGGGGGAGAGTTGTAATACCCGTTCCATATTATAAATTATTTTAATAATAATTCTAAAAATATTAGAATGCGAAGTGGAGTGAAGGAAGTTGTATAAGGGTATTTAGGTATTTTATAAATATGTAAATACATAATTATGAGATGGATAATAGAGGTTGCGGATGTTGTAAGAAAAGAAGGCAATAAGTGACTAGTTAGGCCTAAAGGGGTTAAATTAGGGAGTACTATATAAGTATAGGGTGCCTAGGTGTGATTAAAGAATGGCATTGTTGTAAAAGAGATTTTGAGTGAAGGGCAAAGTGGTCTTTTGACCTAAAAACCTGATTTGGAGTTATAGGTGAAGAGGGTTTGGATCAAACTCATTTTTTTGAGTGAGTTCTTGAGAGTTCTTGAGAGCTTTTAGAGAGAGAAGAAAGAAGAAGGATCTTGAAGCTTGGGAATCCTAGAGAGTTCTCCCACACATAGATCAAGCACCAAGTAAGTATTATCCTCCCTTAATCTTGTAACCAAATTCGTAGAATCAAAGCCAAGATCTAGATTTTTATAAATTTTCGGATTTTGGGTTTTCTTGAAGAAAAACTTTCGATTAGAGGCTTTTTAGTGGTTGGTTAGTCTTGAAATTGAAGTATGTTGGTGTTGTGGATGTTTAGAACACTTTGATATAGTTAATTTTTGAGTTTGGAGTCAAAAAGATCGAGATTGAGTTGATTTGGAGAAGAAGGGTTTGCAGAAAATTTTCTGAGAATCGTTTTCTGAAGAAGGGGTACCGGTCCCCGTGTTTGTGGGGTACCGGTCCCCGCTGGTCAGTCAGCCGAGAAGATGAAGGGGTACCGGTCCCCTATAAAGGCGGGTACCGGTCCCCGCTGAACAGTGAGCTTGGGTCAAGAGAGGGTACCGGTCCCGCGTAAAGGCGGGTACCGGTCCCCGCAGAGCAGAAAGGATGGAACTTGAATGGGTACCGGTCCCCCAAAAGGGCGGGTACCGGTCCCCATTAAGGATTTTCTGGCAGTTTTGGGGGATTTTCCGGGGTCTCGGTTATGGACCTAAGGTGTGTTTGGAAAGTTTTATGACTTAATTAAAGACTCTAATAAGTGGTTAAAAGTAGTTATCGATTCAATTGATTTGATTTAATGCTTTGATTATTTCTTGTCAAAACTATAATTTATGCGGACTGAAATTGTAATCGTTTTGACAGGGGCGTTTGAGGAAGGCATTGAGGCCTTACTCAAGGACGAGCAAAGGATTGGAACCAAGCAAGGGTAAAGGTTTGATCAACGGCTCTGGTGAGTGTAAGAATATGGTATCCTTAATGGTACAAATTGCAGTATTGTTTTAGTTAAATGTTTCTCTCGAGCATAAGAAGTAAATTGTTGTTGTTGTATTTAATTCCATAAATACATGATGAGTTGATATGCATGAACATAATTCATGATATGAGTTTGAGATGCATGGACATGATGCATGAAGAGTTTATTATGCATAGATAAATATGCATGGGTTGAGATGAAGGCATAATATGCACTTATAAGATATATTATGCATGCCTCCGTGGGACGGGTGGTGATTGTTGGCAACCACTGTAAGTCCAACCATACGTGAGACGTACCCAATTTTAGTGCATGAGGCGTACGAACTACTGCCTATAGTAGTAGCTATTTTCAGGGCATGGGATGCTCAAACCTTTTGAAAAATGGCTTTGGCCGGTATATGTAAAGTATCATGCATGAGATGCATTGTGGAAAAGAAAGTCATAACTGCTCATAATTCATGTTTTACTGTCACTAATCTTTTCTGTGTTTTGGAAGTTAAAGATATTATATTCACACTCTGTTTCCTTGTCTTTTGGATTAGAAATAGGTTCAGGGTTAGCGGTCCACTACGAGGCTGGAGAGCATTGGAAGTTTGGATATATTGTTGGCAGAGGTAGTCTTGTGTAGAAGTTTGGTTATCTCAATTGTTTTCCTTGGTAGATGATCCTTGTTCTTTTGTTCAAGACTTGTAAAGGAAGTTGTAGTAGTGGTAGAAGTTTTCATTTCTCATTTCTTTCTTTTGGAGTTGGAGTACAGTGTAATTGGATTTTACGTTGAGGTTTATTTATTCCTGTCAAGTATGTTTGGGCAATGTTCACTTGAGGTTTTGTTTAAAAGAAGAATTATATGAAAATTTTAATTTTTGTGTATTTTGGAGTCTGGGATGTTACAGGAGTGCTCGGACAGCTTTCTTGGCCTTGATGGGTTTGAAACGATCTTCTTTGATTACGGATGAGATTGATGGAGTTCCGACTGTGCACCCAGACTTCTTATGGGGGCTATTTGGTGACAGGATGCATTATGATCCCCGTGGCTCTGACTTCACTCGGTTGGGCGATCCGGAGGCAGGCTCTTGCAGGCGTATGTATGCATTTGCCTTCATTCTCCTAGCTGGTCTGTTCTTTCCACGCTGCGATGGACAATTGGATTTGCGTGTCGTCTCCCTTGTAAATGCCGTGATAGACAGGCAGTCAATAATTCCAGCGTTGCTCTTTGTTTGGATGACCCTTTATCTTTTATCACATGATCCTCGTGCTTGCGGCGGTGTTGAGTTGCTCTTTGTTTGGCTAGTATCTCATCTTTTTCGGAGCCATTCTCCACATCCAAAATGGTTCATTGATAGCCTTCTACCACTTTTGATTGCACGGAATCAGTCGTTGCTATGCATTCCTCAATGCTTGGATGCGTGGATTATAGCTTTAGACAGTATCACTCCAGATACAATCGTTTGGGACCTTGGTATATTCAGTGCCAGGGAACATGCCATCACCGTTTATGGGCTGGGTCTCTACTTTCTTCTTTGGTTGGATTATGTGGGGTTGTGCCATATTTTGGAAGTCGGCTGCTCAGACAATTTGGTCTTTATCAGGATGTGTCTGCTTCATCTTCTCTTCATGCAAGCGGCAGATACCATTTTGACTTCACTAGTGACTTCGCACATTCGATGATTCTGGAGTCATCTGCCTTATGGAATCAGCGGGTCATGGTTTCTTCTGATCAGATCAGTGATAACCCAGGCATTTTAGACGATTACTTGGGCTGGATTGAGCAGGAAACTGCTCGTGATGCTGGCAATGTTGCTTCTTTTCCGTTATTTTTAGATCCATCTCCTCTATCGCAATGGTCTTCTCTTTTGGCATCTCAGACTGTAGGTTAAACTCTTCAGCTGACACAATCTCATTCTCGACATATTCAGATGATTGGGGAAAGAGACAGGGCTATTCAGCAAGCCTCGTCTATTGCCGGGGAGAGAGATTCTTTACTTAGAGATATAGATTTCCTATCCTCGCGATTATCGGACCTGGAGGCCGTCGTTGGTACTTTACAATGAAATCTTTTGAATGCTAGGGCATCTGCCAGCTCTACCAGCACTGTACTGGCTTTGGAGAATTCTTTGATAGACGCGGCTCGCGATCATGATTTTCAGGTTGCAGAGATTGGAAGATTGTTGCGCGAGTTGTTAGATTTTGATCAAACTTTGAGAGAGCCCGAGGCTTTAATCTGCGACCTGCATGATCAGAGAGATTCTTTGCAGTCTGATTTTGACACTCTAGCTGGCTCTTATCGCGGTTCTGCTACTGAGGTCGAGCGTCTGTGTGCTCGATTGCGAGGTGTTCGCCGAAATCTGGCTCGGGAGAGAATCATTCATCATCGGGACATAGAAGATTTGCGGTCCAGCTTTGCTTCCTTGGATCGCATGTTGCCTGGCGATTATCCTGATTTGATTCAGCTACAGGCCCTTTTACGGGCGCTTCGCCGTTTGCTGGATGTGGATCGTTCTGGTACTAAGAGTGATGTCAGGATGACCGTCCGCTATCGGGAAGTTTGTCAGGCTTTGCTGCGCCTGTTAGATGATTTGTCCTAGTGAGTCCTGCGGCGATTTGGCTTGTTGCATTTTGATTTCCTTTCCTGCAAAGCTTGTTAGTATTTCCATTGTATGGGTGCATTTCTTGTTTACTCGAAACTTTTATCAAATAAACAGCATTAGCATTCATGCAGATTTAGATTTCTCTGTTCATTGTGATCGTAGAGACAAAGTTTATGTCGTACAAAAACAAATCATGCACAAGGCCATCACCTGAAAGATCGGAGGGTGAAATCCTTTGTTCATCCTTCATTATTCAGAAATGACTTTACAATCTTAGCATTGATGCGACAGACCACTTCACCAAATCAAATTCAATCTTCAGAGGCGAGAGATTTTATGAATAATAAACCATTGATCCGTAACTGCTCAGACGCATCTGCTGCTTTGATCCAATCTGGCGCTTTTACTCGGGTTTTTTTTAGAGCTT
Source organism: Monotropa hypopitys (assembly GCA_002855965.1). NCBI lineage: Eukaryota > Viridiplantae > Streptophyta > Magnoliopsida > Ericales > Ericaceae > Monotropa > Monotropa hypopitys. Next base: position 2,914 of record NMUG010007763.1, on the reverse strand, counting down.
TTTTTTTTCATTTTTGCCGCAACTGCTTTTACAAGTTGGTAGTTACGCCGGATGCTCTTTTATTTATTTATTTTTCCCTTTTTGTCATGGTCCCCTCTTGGGTTTTAACCATGCTGGAACTATCCATTTTTGCTGCAGCCCCCTCTCGGGTTTTGAATACACCGGATTTTGATTCCCATTTTTTTTGCTATGGCCCCCCTTTCGGGTTTTGACCATACTGGGATTTTCCATTTTTGCTATGTCCCCTTTTCAGGTTTTGACCATACTGGATTTTTTTATTTTTACTGTAGCCCCTTTCGGGTTTTGACTACACCGGAATTTTATTTTTCTCTCTCTTTTTTGGACAATGATCTAGGTTTAACTTTAGCAAGACATATTTTCCTTAAACAGTATCCGAACATATTTTTGAGCAAAGTTTTATGAAAGCACTTCTATCTTCAGGAGAAACTGGGGATTTTTGAAGATGGGAGAGAAAGATAGATTTTTTTTGAATTTTTCCTTTTCTATTTTGAGGAAAGGACGAAAGCGGCTTTATTCAGGATCATCACAATTTGGTGATAGCTCTTTTTTTTTGCTTTTCTGAAGAAGAGATATATAGATTTTGTGGGAGAAGAAAAGAAAGTGTTTAGGATCATCATATTTTGATGATAGTTTTTTGTGAATTCGCTTTTCTGAGGAAGAGAGGGACATCTTTTTGTGGGAGGAGAGAGGAAAGTGCTCTTTCTTTTATTTGCTCAAAATTATACAGGGATACTGATAAGAAGAAATGTCTTTACTAAAATTAAAAATGAACCATTGAGAGATACATGAGAGCTGGTACTCATTAAACATGTTAGAGCTTAAGTACATCTGAGTTAAGTGGTTGCGGAAATTACTGTCCATCCATCTCTGACAGGACGATTGCTCCACCGGACAGTACTTTTGCAACGATGAACGGCCCTTGATAGTTGGGGGCGAATTTTTCTTTAGCCTCTTATTGTACCGGTAGGATTTTTATTAGAACCAGGTCGCCCTGCTGAAAAATCATTGGTCGCACACATCTATTAAAGCTTTTGGAGATTCGTCTCTGATAGCACTGAGAATGGTAAATCGCTGCAAGTCTCTTTTCGTCCATGAGCACCAATTGGTCGTGTCGAGCTTTAATCCATTCCGCATCGTCTGTGTCTGCTTCCATCATTATTTTGAGTGACGGAATTTGTACTTCGGGATAAAGAACGGCCTCATAGCCATATACTAGGGAAAATGGACTCACCCCCATAGAGGTTCGAGCCGTAGTTCGATAAGACATGAGCGCGTAGGGTAGCTTTTCGTGCCAGTCTCGATGCGTATCCGTCATTTTTTGGATGATCCTCTTGATATTTTTGTTCACCGCTTCTACTGCCCCATTCATTTGCGGGCAATAGACGGTTGAATTTTGATAGTTGACTTTGAATTGGTTGCAAAGCTTTTTCATGAGTGAGCTATTGAGATTCTTCACATTGTCAAATACAAGCGTGTCAGGTAGTCCATAACGGCATATGAGATTGTTTCTGATGAAGCGCATTATGACTCTTTCGTTTACATGAACAAAGCTGGCTGCCTCGACCCATTTGGTGAAATAGTCGATGGCGACTAAAATGAATTGATGGTCATTCGAGTCTTTGGGATGTATGGATCCAATGACATCTATGCCCCAGGCTGAGAATGGCCAGGGAGAGACCATGACTTGTAGCTCTTTGGGCGGGGCGCGTAGGACGTCCCCATGAATTTGACATTTATGGTACTTCTTGACATACTTAATACAATCGGCTTCTATTGTCATCCAATAGTATCCGGTACGCAAGATCTTCCGGGCTAACGTATGGCCGCTCATGTGTTCATATATTTCCATCATCAAGTTGTTGGCCATATAAGCATCTACACAGCGCAGAGGACCGTGCATAGATCGTTTGAATAGTATCTCGCCACATAAGAAGAATTGGGATGCAAATCTTCTGAGAGTCTTTTGGTCATTGGTTACAGCGCCTTCGGGAAATGCCCCGGTTTGCATGAAGACTTTGATATCATGGTACCACGGTTGGCCATCTCTTTCATCGGTGATTAAGGTATAATAGACAGGGGAATCTTTAAGTTGGATCTGTATGGCAGGAATTTTTTCCTCGTCTGAAAAATGTATGGCAGCTGCGAGAGTTGCTAAGGCGTCTGCAAATGAATTTTTAGCTCTCGGAATGTGGATGAACTCAACTTGTTTGAACTTGACCCGGAGCTCTTTGACTTTCTGATGATAAGGAATCAACTTTGAATCTCTAGTCCGAAAAGTTTCGTTGCTTTGCTGAATGATTAGATCTGAGTCACCATAAACCTGCAGATAGAAGATTTCATAATTCAAAGCCATTTGTAAGCCCATGATACATGCTTCATACTCTATCATATTGTTGGTGATTACAGATTCGTCTTCGAATAGGAGCTTTGTTGCAGCAGGCAAGTGAGTTCCTTGCTCGGAGATTAGGACTACCCCTATTCCAGCACCCTTTTGATTGTATGCTCCGTCGAAGAAAAGTTTCCATTCGGAAATTCGGACATCTTTTTCTGAACAGAAAATTGCATCGTTGGGGAAAAGAGGTTCCATTGGTTTTGCATCCTCGAGGGTTTTTTTGGCTAAGTATTCTGATATGACTCTTCCCTTTTCTGACTTCTGGGTGGCAAAGACGATGTCGAATTCGGATAAGATCATATACCACCTAAGTGCAATATTCGGATAACGTTGTACACAAGTTAATGATCCACTAATCATATCTAGCACAATTCCTGCTAATACAAGGCTCAAGAATTTAAGCTTACTTAAGTGCAATATTGATAATTACATAGAAGTAACTCAGCTTTTAAGACAAATGATGTCTGTCCTACTGTGTAAATGTACCCTCATAGCTTTAAA